>JACEFZ010012543.1:0-24389 GCA_014155875.1 Cepaea nemoralis
CAAAGTTAACAGACTATGCTGTTGTATCAAAGTTAGCAAATCATATTTTGTGTAAAATTTAATACTCTATGTGACTGTGTCAAAATTAACGACCCAAGCCATTATATCAAAGTTGACAGTCCATACTGTTGCCTCAAAGTTAAGTTTATGTTCTGTCAATGTTAACTGTCTGTGTTGTGCCAAATGTAGGCTGTTCAACCCCTACATTGGCACTAAGTTCTACTTACACGTTGACTTCAGAAAGCGATGGCAAGCTACTGAAAGTCCTACAATTGGCATGCAACATTTTAAAAAATTCCGTTGTGTCAATGTAAACAAAATTATATTGTTGTGTGGATGTTAATACTCTATGTTATTGCGTTGTTGTGTTTATTTTCATTCGCTAGCTTTGAACTGAAGTTTAGTCCGCACGTGGACTGTTATTTCAAGTGCACTGAACTAATTTTTGTGTGTGAATTAGCTTACCCTATTACCTGTGTCACTCGCCATCAGGCGAACCCATTCCGACTTCTGGGGTAAATGTTAGCTCTCTGTGTTGTGTGAAGGTTAAAAATCTATGTTGCTTTAAAGTTAACACACTATGTTGTTGAGTCTACGTTAAAGAATGATTATGTTTCTCAGCTAACATTCTATGTTGTTATGTCAAATTTAACACACTATACTGTTGAGTCTAAGTTAAGGATCAATTATGTTTCACAGTTAACACTCTATGTTGCTGAGTCTAAGTTAAGGATCAATTATGTTTCACCGCTAACACTCTATGTTGCTGAGTCTAAGTTAAAGATCAATTATGTTTCACAGTTAACATTCTGTGTTGTTATGTCAAAGTTAACACACTATATTGTTAAGTCTAAGTAAAGATCAATTATGTTTCACCGCTAACACTCTATGTTGCTGAGTCTAAGTTAAAGATCAATTATGTTTCACAGTTAACATTCTGTGTTGTTATGTCAAAGTTAACACACTATATTGTTAAGTCTAAGTAAAGATCAATTATGTTTCACCGCTAACACTCTATGTTGCTGAGTTTAAGTTAAGGATCAATTATGTTTTACAGTTAACATTCTGTGTTGTTATGTCAAAGTTAACACACTATATTGTTAAGTCTAAGTAAAGATCAATTATGTTTCACAGTTAACACTCTATGTTGCTGAGTCTAAGTTAAAGATCAATTATGTTTCACAGTTAACATTCTGTGTTGTTATGTCAAAGTTAACACACTATATTGTTAAGTCTAAGTAAAGATCAATTATGTTTCACAGTTAACACTCTATGTTGCTGAGTCTAAGTTAAAGATCAATTATGTTTCACAGTTAACATTCTGTGTTGTTATGTCAAAATTAACACATTATATTGTTGAGACTAAGTTAAGGATCAATTATGTTTCACAGTTAACACTCTATGTTGCTGAGTCTAAGTTAAAGATCAATTATGTTTCGCAGTTAACATTATGTGTTGTTATGTCAAAGTTAACACACTATATTGTTGAGTCTAAGTTAAGGATCAATTATGTTTCACAGCTAACACTCTATGTTGCTGAGTCTAAGTTAAAGATCAATTATGTTTCGCAGTTAACATTCTATGTTGTTATGTCAAATTTAACACACATTATTGTTGAGTCTGAGTTAAAGATCAGTTATGTTTCATAGTTAACACTTTATGTTGTTATGTCAAAGTTAACACACTATATTGTTGAGTCTAACTAAGTTAAAGATCAATTAGTCTAACTTAAAGATTAATTATGTTTCACAGTTAACACACAATATTGTTATGTCAAAGTTAACACACTATATTGTTAAGTCTAAGTAAAGATCAATTATGTTTCACAGTTAACACTCTATGTTGCTGAGTCTAAGTTAAAGATCAATTATGTTTCACAGTTAACATTCTGTGTTGTTATGTCAAAATTAACACATTATATTGTTGAGACTAAGTTAAGGATCAATTATGTTTCACAGTTAACACTCTATGTTGCTGAGTCTAAGTTAAAGATCAATTATGTTTCGCAGTTAACATTATGTGTTGTTATGTCAAAGTTAACACACTATATTGTTGAGTCTAAGTTAAGGATCAATTATGTTTCACAGCTAACACTCTATGTTGCTGAGTCTAAGTTAAAGATCAATTATGTTTCGCAGTTAACATTCTATGTTGTTATGTCAAATTTAACACACATTATTGTTGAGTCTGAGTTAAAGATCAGTTATGTTTCATAGTTAACACTTTATGTTGTTATGTCAAAGTTAACACACTATATTGTTGAGTCTAACTAAGTTAAAGATCAATTAGTCTAACTTAAAGATTAATTATGTTTCACAGTTAACACACAATATTGTTATGTTAAAGTTAACAAACTATATTGTCGAATCTACGTTGAAAATCAATTATGTTTCACAGTTAACACACTATTTTGTTATACCAAAGTTAACACACTATGTTGATGTGTCAAAGTTAACACACTGTGTGGTTATGGCAAAGCTAACACTCAATATTATTGTGTCATAATTAACACTCTATGGTGTTGTGCAGAGTTAGCACTCTGTGTTGTTGTGTCAAATTTAACTCTTATGTTGTGTCAAATTTAACTCTTATGTTGTGTCAGATTTGTATTAAAATGTGTGTTGTGCCAAAGTTAAAGTTGTATGGTGCTGTGTCAAAGTTAACATTCTAAGTTGTGTCAGAAGTAATTTACTGTGTTGTTATGTCAAAGTTAACAAATAACACACTGTATTGTTGTATCATAGTTAACACTCTATGATGTTGTGTTAAAGACAGCACTATATTCGGTTAAGGTTAACATGGTATGTTGTGTCAAAGTTGACACTCTATGCTGTTGTGTCAAAGTTAACACTCTGCTTAAAAGATTCAATTAATTTGCTAGGGCGAGTGCTGAAGCTGGTCACACAAACAGATTACTCTATAACCTACATTATATTTATGTTTACTTGTTGGTAGATCCCGTACGTATCTGTTGTACATAACACACATTATGCCATCTTCGAGTATTACCAAGCTTATGTGGGCTGACTTTAATTTACATATCTTAGTGTGTCTAGACTAGTGTCATTAACTGATTCAGTGTCAAACAAACTGTAAGTTTGGACCAAACGTGATACACAACCAACTGAACAAAGTATTATAATGTAAATTTCCGTTCACTGAGCATTGAAATTGCGGAGGATACCACGAAACAAAATAAATAACCCGATGATCTTAGCATGGCGATATATCGTCCTCCTGTCCATATGCAGCACTGAATCAGTTAATATTACATAGTTTCATTGTTTTCTATTATTATTTGCCTTCTCAAGTCTGTGTGACTTGTCTGTCTTATGTTTCTGCCGTTAATTTATATTGTCATACTGTATTGTTACACATAAGAATAGCCACAGATGTACATAAATAAACTTACTGTCGACATGTCATAAACCATAAGGGAATCGGTCACAATATACGCTGTATACCTTTGAGATTCCACAGAAAACAAAAGATTGCGAACAAGTGTAAAAGCTTATGAAGGTACAAAGATAACTTATCAGATATCATGAACAGCCTAAGTGGTTTGACCATATCTGAAAAGTATCAACATTTTTCAATTCATCGTCAATTCAGTATCAATTCATTGTTAATGGAAACAAGAGACAGCAAAGGCAGAGAAAATAGCAAGCTGGTAACTGGCCCTGCGGTGAAGGTGTTTACAGACGCAGTTTGCAATCCCGCATACCGCGTTCCACACACAGCTGTCGGTGATTTAGCAGCAGGCCGCAGGTCGGAATACATGGATGGCTTGGCCACATGGCGTTCTAATATGGTTTTCATACAATGGTATGAGTGCTGGTCGTTCAGAAATCAATGGCAAACTACTGAACGTAAACTTGCCAAGAAATCACAAACAGCGAAAAAATGCAGAGGTTGACTGCGAAGTTCTGTAAAGGATATGCAGCTAATTTTTAACTATAAGGTAAATGCAGTCACATAGCTGGTGGGGGGTAGGAAGCGTTAGACCTATCCATATTCTAGGCACGACATAAGAGGTGAGCTGACCAATTCCCTTCCTCGTCGACTTTCCTTTTACAAATTCTGAAAAAAAACTGATGCACATTTTTCGAAGCAAGGTCAAAAGTCACCCACTGGGTGCTAAATGGTCAATAAAAACATGGCGTCAGCACCATATACCTAATACATCTCAATGTTCGTAAAAAAGGGGGTTTAAAAGGCACGAAGATCGACTTCAGTGCACCGGGTTTTATCCCATGTGGCTCGATCTGTTTCCCCAGCATCGAAGTCCGTAGCTCCAGCGACGGCTCTCCAGGAGTCTCAGAGAAACTTGAACCGACAGCTCCCGGAGCGCAAGACATGGGGACGTAACCACTTCGTCACGGAGACTTCACTAGTAGGTGTATAAAAGGGTGCTTTACCTTTTTTTTAAAAAGGTATTTCCTGGGCTTTTCAAAGTTGCAATACACTGATGTTAAATATGGTCATAAATTGAGATGTCTAGGCACATGAATAACATCAGATGGAAGATGCATCACTGAGATAAATAACTGAATATAACCATCAAAATCTGCATTCTATCAAATGAAGAACGTTTTGTGCAATAAGTCACTGGCCTTAAATGTTGGAAAATGGAGTTCTTGCATGTTACATAGAACCAGTTTTAACATACGGCTGCGAATCCTGGACAATTAGTAAACAGGCGAAAAAATCCCTGGAAGATTTGGAGATGTGGCTGTATAGAAGAATGGTGAAAATTAATTGGACAGTCAAAAAGAGCAATCAGGATGTTTTAAGGGAAGCTGAGTCGCAAAGACAACTTATCACAAACATCAAAAAGAAGCAGTCGATTATGAGAAGACAAAAACTGGAACATATTTTGACAACCGGAAAGATTTGCGGAAAGAGAGATAGAGGAAGACAGCGTGAGAAGATTCTTGACAATCTTGTGTCGTGCAAGGAAAAGGAGTCAACACACGAATTGATCCATGACGTTGGAAATCGTAATTTGTGGAGAGGCATGATCGCCGACGCCAGCAGGCAAGGCACTGGTTGGTGATGAAAGGCAATAGTAATAAGACATAACCAGAACAGCGTGGGAACAAATAGTTAAAAGTGTGGCCTCTCGTTGTGAATGCTTGGGGGGAATAACTATTCCAAATACTGACCCACCATTGTGAATGTTTGGGACTGGCCTCCCATTATGAATTCTTGGAGGAATAACGATTCCATATTTTGGCCTCCCATTGTGAATTATTGGGGAAATAACGATTCTGAATACTGGCCTCTCATTGTGAATTATTTGGGAAATAACGATTCTAAATACTGGCCTCTCATTGTGAATTCTTGGGGGAATAACGATTCCAAATACTGGCTTCTGATTTGGGGGAATAATGATTTCAAATACTGGTCTCCCATTGTGAATTCTTGGGAGAATAAAAATTCCAAATACTGGTCTCTCGTTGTGAATTCTTGATAGAATAATTATTCTAAATACTGGTCTCACATTGTGAATTCTTGGGGGAATAACTATTCCAAATACTGGTCTCCCATTGTGAATTCTTGCACATATTATCAAGTCTCATTTCATTAATATATATCTTCAATATAGATTTAATTGTTTCGTAATTATTGTTATAAATTGTATCAGTATTTACATATGTACACAGGCTTTTCTGATGACTAGAATGCGTACATTTCTGAAGTCTATGCATATCTTATATGACAGTGCCATGACCACATTCCATAATTAAAGGTCGCAGTTGGAGACTTATATACGCTCCCGGTACTAATCATATGTGTATCACTCCATTTATATTTCTGTGTGTTTTTTCTTTTCAGTAAAATGAAGTTAGTTGCATGTCCTTTTACCGGACATCGCAATCATCTCCAACATGTTTTAAAAATTTTCTAGACAAGTTTACGTTTAGTAGTTTGCCCTTCTTTCTGCACGTCCGACACTCATACCATAGTGAAAACAACGCAAAGCTATCTGCTTCTAAATTGTCTCTGGCTGACTTTGTTCCCTGTTTGTCAGGATTTTGAAACTTCAATCCACTGAACCACAGACATCGTCTATTATAAATTGTTTTGTTTCGTAATTATTATTTTAAACTGAATAAATGTTATCATTGTACACAGGTTCTTTCAATGTCCAGATGTGTACATTTCTGACCCCTAAGACATATTTTATGTGGCAATGCCATGACCACATTCCATCACCAAAGATCACATTTGGAGACTTATACGTTTCCAGTACTGATCTCATGTATGTCATTCCATTTATATTTCTTTATGTTTTCCTTTTCAGCATTAACTCATTCCGTACCTACCAGCTTACGATAAGTTTATTGGTTACCCTGTCTCTGATATGTAAATTAATATCTTAAATACTATAATGATAACGTGTCGCCAAATTGAACTCACATTTGAGCAGAAGGACGATATATCGCCATACTAAGGTCATTGTGTTATTTGTTTTGTTTCGTGGTATCTCTGAAAATTTCAGTGCTCAGTGAACAGACATTGACATAATACTTGATCATTAGACTGTGTACCATATTTGGTCAAAACATAATTTTTGTTTAGCACTGAATCAGTTAAGAGCCTATGGCGCACTAGTAAGTAAATAAAGGTATAATTTTACAGACTATACATTTTCCTATGTTAACATATTGACGCGAGTAAAGGACAATTTCGTCATCACTAAAGAAGAAAAATGTGGCTTTTGAAATGAAATATGACAGAAAAGTTCCTTCAGTATAGTGAACCCAGACGAAGAAATTTACTCACATTCTACCAGATCTGAATATTGAAGAAAATTGGTTCATAGACAACAGCGTGTCTCGGGAATTGAAATACTTTGGAGATGTTAAAAATCAAAGTCATTTGAAAAGAATAATGATGGAAGGCGTGGCTCGGGAAGATGAGACCAGCGTCGACCAGCATGAAGACAGCCACAGGGCATTGAAGACACCTTGAGGGTAAACATACAAAAGGCAGGGGAACTGACAAAGGATCAAACAACGAGGATGACGAACACCCATGGCAATACTATATAGATGACGGAGAAATCATCCCATGGCTGACCACGGAGGAAGCAATCGAAAGACAGCAAGAATTCAAACGCGGGAAGTGGAGTGAAAGAAAGCGCAAGGAGGCATATCACATCGAAAAGGTTCTACACGCAATACACAAAAGAGAAGGCAAAAATACCAAATAAAAAGTTCTTTTAAGGATTGCAACCAGTCAAGCCAGACGAGCCAGGAGCCTGCGCCAACAAAGAAAACCACAAGAGGAAACATGCACAAACGACAGCCGCCAACTGACCCCTCTGCTGACGTCACAGACACAAACGATACATAACCAGTCCGAGATATGACTTACTCGTAAGAGAGCACAAGACAAGAAGTAGGGTGAAAGAATCCTCAAAAACCACGGACCTCAACAATAACCACAGCTAAGGAAGCAGGTTGAACGAAGCCGAATTTGGAATTTTTGTTTTGAAAAATTGGAATTGGAATTGGCATAGTATCAAGAATCTTTTCAGCAGGCTGCGATGGAAGCTATATTCTGTAAAGGATGACCTCCAATTGTTAATTTAACACTTTAATCATACAGTTTTTATTATTTAAACTTCTTTGATCCGACGGTGTTTTTTCTTTAACTGATTCCAGTAACAAACGAAAAGTAAAGTTGCACTAAACATGGCACACAATCAAATAAACATGTATTATAATGAAAATGTCCCTTCACCGAGCATTTAAATTGCCGTAGATAGGACGAAACAAAACAAATAACACGTTCAGCGATATATCGTCCTTCTGTCCAAATGGGAGGTCACACTGAATCACTTAAACTTCGTTAGACTTGAACGCTTTGTACTTTAGGGATAGACAGATTTAAACGCACAACTACCGGGGACAGAAGTAGTTAAGATATTACACGTTATTTACTTGCATGTTACACCGTTAATTTTGCACATTCCAGTCTTCCATCTTTATAATTGTTAAGTACAGCTCCCAGAAAGACTTTCATGTTCTTGTTTAATGTTTTATTACGATGTTGAAATAATACAATGCGAAAGTACCACCGATAATATTATTATTGTTATATTATTATATTCAATTCTTTTCCTGCCTTTACACATGTTTTGTAACTAAGAGAAACATTAAATATGCATTATTATCATTAGTTTGTATTGTTATTTTTTCATAACTATTGTCACATTTCATCCTTGGGAATTTAAAATGGTGGTAAACCCGAAAGACAACTAAATCTCTCTCTCTCTCTCTCTCTCTCTCCTCTCTCTCTCTCTCTCTCTCTCTCTCTCTCTCTCTCTCTCTCTCTCTCTCTCTCTCTCTCTCTCTCTCTCTCTCTCTCTCAATTATTCGCTTTTTAACTTCTTTCATGGTGACACACTAAAAGAAGTTAAAAAGCGAATTGCTATTGCTCTTCAAAGACTAAAACAACTGAGTAAATTGTGGAGAGGGACAGATAAAACTACAAAAGTCAGATTTTTAAGAGCATGCATCTTTCCCATTGCAACATACGCCTTTGAGACCTGGACACTTACTAAACAAGCTGAACAGCGTATTAATGCCTTTGAATATAAATGTTATAGACGAGTTAAAAGAATATCTTGGATACAGAAAAGAACAAATGCATCCATATTACAAGAGCTGAATATTGAAGAAGGTTGGCTATTAAAGACGATCAATCAATCAATCAATCAATCATGTGCCATGCCGGAAAGCGTGTGCGGTCATGACTCGCCATTTCACGATAAAATTAAAGACGATCAAACAAAGAAAATTGAAATATTTTGGTCACTTGAAACGTCACGAAAGTTTGGAGAGAACAATAATGGAGGAGTATATGCCTGGGTCATTAGGTATGTACGACTGAGATGTAGGTCAATATCAGCCTATTATAAGAGGTGTGAGACGGGGATGTGTAATATCTCCAAATCTTTTATCCCTGTACAGTGAAAATAGTTTCAGAAATATAGAAGATATGGAAGGAATCAACGTTGGGGGACGATACGTCAACAACATTAGATATGCAGATGATACAGTCTTGATTTCAGACAATGAACAGGACCTGCAAACTTTATTAGATGCGGTTGTTGCACACAGTGAAAAACTACGGTTAGAACTGAATATTAAGAAGACACATATTATGGTCGTCACTGGGAAGAAGGAAATACCACAATATGATATACGGATAAATTGGCTTATTCTTAAGCAAGTGAATCGATACAGTTATCTAGGAACAGTCATAACCATCTGATGGGAGATGCCTTGAAGAAATTAGAACAATAATTGTCATTGCGAAGGTAGCCTTTTGCAAGATTAAAAATATATTGACCAATAAAAAGATATCAATTGAAACGAGTAAAAAAGTGTTGAAGTGCTACATAGAACCTGTACTTTTGTATGGATGTGAAGCGTGGACAATGAGCAGTCAAGCTGAAAAACATCTGTTGGCTGTGGAAATGTGGTTTCTGAGGAAAATGCAAAGAATACCATGGACAGATAGAAATACTAATGAACAAGTCCTTCGAGAAACAAATGAAGATCATAAACTGATTAGAGTCATTAGACGTAGACAGTCAAAGTTTGTTGGGCATGTTATGAGAAGAAGTGACTTGGAGAACTTGGTGACGACTGGCAAGATCGAAGGGAGGAGACCAAGGGGGAGACCGAGAAGTAAATATCTGGATGGCTTTGCCACGTGGCATGGTCGAGACAGGAACACAGAGCTGATCCACGACTCTGGTGATCGAGTGAGATGGCAGTGCATGACCGCCCACGCTTATCGGCATGGCACATGATGGATGGATGGATATGCCTGAGAGAGAGGAAGAGGAAGGCCAAAGAGAAGATGGGTGCAGGATGTGGCGAACGATCGCCAAATGAGTCTATCGGACGCGGGACATCTTGCTTATGATCGAGAGGTTTTCCCGAAGGTTGTTATGGCAGCGAGATTCTGCATAGGACATGCTAATGAATGGATGAATGAAAGGGTGGTGTAGAACTCTTCTTCTGTGTTCATCCTAAGAAGATTCGTTGTCCATTTACAACTTCGATGCTGCAACATCTGTATATTTCAGCTGATACATCCAATTGAACTATGGTTCATTTTGGACTGGAATAATCTGCCTTCTTCAACACATACAATAAATACTCAAATCTGGGTAGGTTTTTTTTTTAATTTGTGTTATGTAGAACTGTTAAACGGGTCGCTGGGCCATGCCTCTCAGTCAGACATGCAATTGAAGCAGGTTGCATGAAGTCCTGTTAGCTGATGCGGGGCACCTTCCGGGACTGCCACTTCTGAATTTAGCACCTGCACTTAAGGCAGCTTGTGCTTCTGTTGCCTCTGCCATAAAATTTCAAAATAATTTGTTAAGAGCTTTTATGTTGGGAAACATATTTTTATTTATTTATATTTATATTAAAGGGTTGAATAATCCACAAAGAGGAGAATAGTTATTTAATATACCGGAAACATGTTAACACATGATCAGGATCAAATTAATTTGTTCAATGGTTGTTTTGTTTACAAAATAAGGTTGGAATGCTGAGTGACATTACAAGGTTGGCACGTTAAGTGATTTTGCAACATTACTTGGGCACAACATTACAAAAAGGTTGCCGTATACTGGCATATATGATATTTCATTTTACTGGCAGAAAATGAGACGTAGTTACAAAACGCTGTAGAGGAAGTAAACAGGTGAAGTATAGCACTTGGGCTGGTGTTAGGTCTTAGTCAGACATGACTGAGCTACCGTATGACAGTAGACGGTACTACCTGCTTTCTGTTAGCGCTGAATGTTGAGCGGCGCTCACCAAACGTGACACCCAACATTGTGTCAACGGCTGTAGGTGGAGGAGTGCAATTGGGAGCGTACACGCCTTATCCTAGTGAGAGGAAATGCAACATAAAGATTAAATGTCATGACAGGTCACACAAGGTTCTAAGCCTTTATCGGCAACTGGTCTAGAATGGAAGCTCCGACAGGCAGGACAGTTAGAGCATTGCTTTTTTGATCTGGCAGCTTCTGCAGCTTGCCTTGTTCTAGATGTAGTGGTGTTACCTTTCTTCTGGAATAAACTAGGCAGGTCGAGAGAGGAGTCATGATACATGGGCAACACATGGTCTCTACAATTCAGCCCTAGCTTTGTGCTTTGGAGAGATATAACATTCGCTGCCACCGTGGGTTATAGATATTGTGCCTTGTTAGAAGCACAATGTAATAAACATTTGACTGTCAACACAGTAAGTTGCCAATGAGTACTTAGGAACTACGATAATTTAGCTGTGCAAAGGAGAGTCTGACAACGAATACTAGAGTCAATGGAGGGATACTAATGAAGTAATAAGTCTCGCCTATCTTGAACATGTAAGTATAGATGATGGCAGGAGTGAAACAGAAATAATAAATAATATACACAACAATGTATTTAAACACAGAACCACAAACAATCGGTTACACGATTTATTGCCCGGCACATTTCGCTCTTCAAGTGCATGCTTCATATTTATTTCTCTTATGAAGTGAATAAATGAATTATACTTTGGCTGAAAGGCTTAAAACATGGACTATGTGTCTAATGTATTTGATATATGCCTGGCAATACACCGTGCATCTTATTATTTGAGGCTTCAGTATTTAAAAGTAATATTAAGTGTTTGAAAATAATATTAACAGCCACAAATGCATCCGACAGCATGGGATGGATATTAGATGGCTAAACAGAACAATACAAACGAGAATAGTCAAATATATATATATATATATATATATATATATATATATATATATATATATATATATATATATATATATATATATATATATATATATATATATATATATATAGCACTGTTTTATAATGAAGCAAAGCATGGACAATAAACATTGAAGTCATGGAAATATCTGTACTCAGACAAAAAGATCTTATTTCATGCGGAACAATAGAAATACAGCACTTTTTGATCAGCCAGAAATTCTTCTTTGTTCCTCTTTCGAGAGGAATGCACCATACCGAGTTATTTATCTCAAAGGTCAGTGTATCTGACTTAGACATGCAATTATGTATGGTTATGTAAGGTAACGGGCTATTATCTACCTGTGGGTAGGTGTGTTTTACCTAACAAGTTTGCCAGGGTAGTAGCCTTATGATTTCCAGCTGCCGTGGGATTTGTAAACGCCCTTAACTTGCACACGGGAACTCATGTTTTTTTGCCCTTATCCGAGAAGGCTTGGTATCCTATCTCATTACCCAAGAGATCAGGGTCATGTGTTTTTGTCAGTTTTAGTAGAGTTGGTCTTGAAGTCGGATGTAGTTGGATTGTGTCTTAGTCAGGTGTGGCAGGGTTATGTCTTAAAACCAGATATAACAGGAATGTTTTATAGTCAGATGTAACAGGGCTATGTTTTATAGTCAGATGTAGCAAGGTTATGTCTTACAGTCAGATGTAGCAAGATTATGTCTTACAGTCAGATGTAGCAAGGTTATGTCTTACAGTCAGATGTAGCAATGTTATGTCTTACAGTCAGATGTAGCAAGATTATGTCTTACAGTCAGATGTAGCAAGGTTATATCTTACAGTCAGATGTAGCAAGGTTATATCTTACAGTCAGATGTAGCAAGGTTATGTCTTACAGTCAGATGTAGCAAGGTTATATCTTACAGTCAGATGTAGCAAGATTATATCTTACAGTCAGATGTAGCAGGGTCATGTCTTACAGTCAGATGCAGCAAGGTTATGTCTTACAGTCAGATGTAGCAAGGTCATGTCTTACAGTCAGATGCAGCAGGGAGACACCTTACAGGTAAGCGTAGCAGGATGATACCTCACAGTTAAGTGCAGCAAGGTTGTGTTAAATCATATAGGTAGAATAGCAACACTAAATGTAACAAATCAAAGTTGACCCCTAAAAGCACACTCTTGTACAATTATCTCCTGTTTTTCTAATGTAAAGGTATATTTTTTTAAACAATGTCTTGGTCGATGATAAGCCATGATGGCAATTTCATATTTAGACTTCACATCCAGCAGAAAACTTGCACACGTAGCACCAACTCAGCTGATTTCAGACATTTCTTTTCTTGAGCCGGAGGTGAATTCCTTGTTCAGCTTTTAGCACGGCTGAGACACTTCTTTCAATTGGAGGCCCATCAGGTGCCAGTTCAACCTTGTATCTGTGCAATAATCTACCAATCAAGACCTTTTCTTCATTCACGGCAAAATTTTGCCCAATACAGTTTCTAGAGCCTGCGGAGAACGGTGTGAAAGCGAAGCTGTCTCGGTTCTTGGTGTTCTCTGGGAGAAACCGTTCAGGTCTGAACTCATCAGGAGCTTCCCACACTTGTGCGTTTCTGTGCAGGTGAATCATAGGGATGGTCACATTTGTTCCTGCAGGCAAAAGCTTGTCATCAACTTCTAGGGGTTCATTCAACACACGCTGAATAATTGGCACAGGAGGGTATAGACGGAAGGTTTCCTTGATACATAAGTTCAGCGTCTGCAGCTTGGCTAGATCAGACCATTCAATGTGATCTGTTTCTCTGCCTTGCAGCACTTCATCAAGCTCTGCCTGCACTTGAGTCTGGTACTGAGGATTTGTAGCAAAACAATAGAGGATCCATGGAGCCCCAGAAGCCGTAGTGTCGTGGCCTGCAAACATGAATGTGTCCACTTCACTCCTGATCTCCAGTAGGGACATTGGCTGGCCATCTTCATCTCTTGCAGTCAATAGAATGTCTAGAAAGTCCAGGTGGCGACCTTTGGGCTGACCATCTCGTTGAAGCTGCTGCTTTCGTTTGGCAATGACTTCCTCTGCTACTTTATGTACATAATCACAATTTTTATAAAATTTTCGTCCACTCGGTGTGAGACGGAATATAAAGTCTGGCCACAAAATGGATTCCTTGATCTTGTGGACCATGCCTCAACAAGTTCTCGAGCAGCCTTTGCATATGCATTCTGTCCCTGTTTTTGAACATCTCCTTCGTAACCCATGGCACATTTTAGGATCACTTCCAGAGTACACATGGTCATTAGAGGACAAATATCAAAACTGTCTCCAGAATCTGCAAACTCATCCAGTTTCTCAAACAAGGTGTCGGCAGCTCTGTTGTATATTTCAATGTAATTTTTCAGTATGTCAAAGTGAAATGCTGGAGTCAGCAGTCGTCTTGATCTGGCCCAAGTAGCCCCGTTGGAAGAAATCAAACCTTCTCCAATCCAGGGAATGGCATGTTCATAAACCTGACCGAAACCACGAGATTTCGGAGCTGACGATTTTAGAATAGCCTTGACTGTCTCTGGATGAAACACCATCACAGTTGCCCGGAAAGGTCCTGCCCACATGCGTGCATACTTTGGGTTCTTGTTGTCCATGTTATTGCGGCCATAGGCAATCCTTGCTTCGCCACCTTTAGGAAGCATGTGAAGATTACCAAAGAAGGATGGAGTAGTTTGACTCTCCTGGAAACGCCTGGAAATATCTGAACAAACTGATGAAACTGATGGTTTTCCTTACCAAGACAACAGTCAACACTGTCACCAGACCCACGGCAAACATGGGCAATAGGTGACCCAGCTGGTGAAGAAGGTCCAGCACCATGTTTGTTAAACTCAAGGAAATATTTGAAATAATTCCAACCACAGCAGAACAATATTCCGTTCTGAATCAGTTAGGGACGAAGTGGTTTTAATCAATTGTCGGTATGTACCTAAAATGGCGATCGATGTAAACAAAAGATACTCCGAAGTTAAAATAAACAGTTACAAGTACTAGTACTACTTTACGTAGCTGAAAAACTTGTTCTAAGGCGTACGAGTGTGTCATTATATACACCCTGAGCTGTGTTCTACGGCCTAGAAAACACTCAACGGGCGTTTGTGCTAGATGAGTGATAACAAGACTTTTGACGATGTCAACAAATACTGTTAGTTTGTCCCAAGCCGGCCAACTGTAACAAGTTACATGTCACCCACATACAGTTTTTAATAGAATTAAATTGGATATTGCCTACTCTTGCCAAACGTCCCGGTTTCCGGGACAATCCGGTGTTTTATGCAATAATTCAGTGCCCGGCGCATAATTTCATGACATAATTGATATGTTTTCACTGTGAGTGTTGGACATTTAATGTTGGTTCATAATCAATACTTTTGTTGCTGAATGAAAGGTTCGAATTTTTGCTCTGGTATGAAAAGGCAAATGAATTAAGAATGATGTTGATGGGTGGCACTTGAGAACCAAGTCTAACCCAGATGAATAAAGGTCGTTCTTGCATTACAAACGTAGGATGATAGATGTTATAATGATGACTTATCTCAACCTGCCTTTGTCTCAACCTACCTTGTTTTAACATGCATCAGTCTCAATATGCCTCTGACTTAAGAGGTTATGCATCTGTCTCACCATGCATCTGCCACAACATGTCTTTGTCTCAACTACCTCCACCACAACATGACTTTGTCACATTATGATGACTTCGACTCAACAGGACCCTGTCACATCATTGATGACTTTGTCTCAACTTACCTTGATCACAACCTGATGACTTTGTCACAACAGGACAATTTGGTCTCATCTTTATGACATCTTATTTTACTGTCCTTGTTTCATCAAGAGTTGATCGCATCATGACATTACGGCATCAATGGAGAACAATTGTTTATCCCTAAACTGGTCACACTCCATCAGATGTTAGAATGAAATCCGTCTAGAGAGAAGAGGGTACTGATCTCACCTCTGAGTGGAACCACTCTCATTTCTCCTCCAATTTTCTTTTCCCACTTTACATGTTTTATGCTATAATGACATATGATTTTTGTCTAATGCTTATTCAGTTTGTATTTTGTTTGTACTGTAGATGAGTGGTGCAAATGTGGGCATTCCAATATGAATGCTGTTCATAAAATCCTGGTGATGCAGAATTACTTGCTGAAAGTGGTAGAGGTGTTGTGACCCATGTCTATAAACTACCAGATCACTCATTATTCCAGTAATTACCATGCATCCCTCACCATCCCCATCCTCCAAGAGATTGACCCAGTGAATCCTTACCTAACTACTGGGAAAACTAAGATGTTGGAGACTGCCAGTATAACTTTACCATGTCTAGCTCAATACTGGGAACCCTAGATATGAACTGGCCCAAGGGAGAGACCTTCATTTATGGGTTTAGAACACTTAACCATTCCTGTCAGGAAGTAGAAGATATGATGTTCTACAATTCCTTGTAACAGCTACAAAGGAGATAGAAACACATGTATCTGAAATTTAGTTGACTGTATATATGTATTATTGTGCTTTGAATGAATATTGTGTTATCAATTTTGTTTTCACAACATGTGGTATTCCATGTTGAGCATAAACTTTTTTACAGAAAGACCCGCACTCCAACCTTTGATTCCATAATATATATATTTGTATTTTGAACCTGGACTTGTGTGATTTCTTGGTGAATGTTCTGTGATAACAGTGTATGTTCTGCTCGCACAGTGAACGTTCTGTGTTAACAGTTTATGCTCTGCTCACACCGTAAAAGTTCTGTGACAACTTCGTATGTTCTGTTCACACAGTGAATGTTCTGCGATAACAGTGTATGTTCTGTTCACACATTGGATGTTTTGTGCTAACAGTGTATGTTCACTTCACACATTGGATGTTTTGTGCTAACAGTGTATGTTCAGTTCACACATTGGATGTCTCGTGCTAACAGTGTATGTTCACTTCACACATTGGATGTCTCGTGCTAACAGTGTATGTTCAGTTCACACATTGGATGTCTCGTGCTAACAGTGTATGTTCAGTTCACACATTGGATGTCTCGTGCTAACAGTGTATGTTCAGTTCACACATTGGATGTCTCGTGCTAACAGTGTATGTTCAGTTCACACATTGGATGTCTCGTGCTAACAGTGTATGTTCAGTTCACACATTGGATGTCTCGTGCTAACAGTGTATGTTCAGTTCACACATTGGATGTCTCGTGCTAACAGTGTATGTTCAGTTCACACATTGGGTGTCTCGTGCTAACAGTGTATGTTCAGTTCACACATTGGATGTCTCGTGCTAACAGTGTATGTTCAGTTCACACATTGGATGTCTCGTGCTAACAGTGTATGTTCAGTTCACACATTATATGTTCAGTTCACACATTATATGTTCAGTTCACACATTATATGTTCAGTCCACACATTATATGTTCAGTTCACACATTATATGTTCAGTCCACACATTATATGTTCAGTCCACACATTATATGTTCAGTCCACACATTATATGTTCAGTTCACACATTATATGTTCAGTTCACACATTATATGTTCAGTCCACACATTATATGTTCAGTTCACACATTATATGTTCAGTTCACACATTATATGTTCAGTTCACACATTATATGTTCAGTTCACACATTATATGTTCAGTTCACACATTATATGTTCAGTTCACACATTATATGTTCAGTTCACACATTATATGTTCAGTCCACACATTATATGTTCAGTTCACACATTATATGTTCAGTCTACACATTATATGTTCAGTTCACACATTATATGTTCAGTCCACACATTATATGTTCAGTTCACACATTATATGTTCAGTCCACACATTATATGTTCAGTCCACACATTATATGTTCAGTCCACACATTATATGTTCAGTTCACACATTATATGTTCAGTTCACACATTATATGTTCAGTTCACACATTATATGTTCAGTTCACACATTATATGTTCAGTTCACACATTATTGTTCAATTCACACATTATATGTTCAGTCCACACATTATATGTTCAGTCCACACATTATATGTTCAGTTCACACATTATATGTTCAGTCCACACATTATATGTTCAGTCCACACATTATATGTTCAGTTCACACATTATATGTTCAGTCCACACATTATATGTTCAGTCCACACATTATATGTTCAGTCCACACATTATATGTTCAGTCCACACATTATATGTTCAGTGGCCCTATCCACAATTATATGTTCAGGTCACACATTATATGTTCAGTCCACACATTATATGTTCAGTCCACACTTATATGTTCAGTTTCACACATTATATGTTCAGTCCACACAGTATATGTTCAGTCCACACATTATATGTTTCAGTTCCACAAGTTATATGTTTCAGTCCACACATTATATGTTCATTCACACATTATATGTTCAGTTCACACATTATATGTTCAGTCCACACATTTATATGTTCAGTCCACACATTATATGTTCAGTTCCACACATTATATGTTCAGTTCACACATTATATGTTCAGTTCAAGACACATTATATTGTTCAGTTCACCAACATTATATGTTCAGTCCACACATTATATGTTCAGTTCACAACATTATATGTTTCAGTCACACATTATATGTTCAGTCCACACATTATATGTTCAGTTCACACATTATATGTTCAGTTCACACATTATATGTTCAGTTCACACATTATATGTTCAGTCCACACATTATATGTTCAGTTCACACATTATATGTCAGTCTCACACATTTATATGTTCAGTCCACACATTATATGTTCAGTCCACACATTATATGTTCAGTTCACACATTACTATGTTCAGTCACACATTATATGTTCAGTCCACACATTATATGTTCAAGTTCACACATTATATGTTCAGTTCACACATTACTATGTTCAGTTCACACATTATATGTTCAGTTCCACACATTATATGTTCAGTTCACCACATTATATGTTCAGTTCACACATATATGTTCAGTTCACACATTATATGTTCAGTTCACACATTATATGTTCAGGTCCACACATATATGTTCAGTTCACACATTATATGTTCAGTCCACACCTTATATGTTCAGTTCCACACATTATATGTTCAGTCACCACATTATATGTCAGTTCACACATTATATGTTCAGTCACACATTATATGTTCAGTTCACACAGTATATGTTCAGTTCACACATTATCATGTTTCAGTTCACACATTATATGTTCAGTTCACACATTATATGTTCAGTTCACACATTATATGTTCAGTTCCACACATTATATGTTCAGTCCACACATTATATGTTCAGTTCACACATTATATGTTCAGTTCACACATTATATGTTCAGTTCACACATTATATGTTCAGTTCACACATTATATGTTCAGTTCACACATTATATGTTCAGTCCACACATTATATGTTCAGTCACACATTATATGTTCAGTTCACACATTATATGTTCAGTTCACACATTATATGTTCAGTTCACACATTATATGTTCAGTTCACACATTATATGTTCAGTCACACATTATATGTTCAGTTCACACATTATATGTTCAGTTCACACATTATATGTTCAGTTCACACATTATATGTTCAGTTCACACATTATATGTTCAGTTCACACATTATATGTTCAGTTCACACATTATATGTTCAAGTTCACACATTATATGTTCAGTCCACACATTATATGTTTCAGTTCCACACATTATATGTTCAGTTCACACATTATATGTTCAGTTCACACATTATATGTTCAGTTCACACATTATATGTTCAGTCCACACATTATATGTTCAGTTCAACATTATATGTTCAGTTCACACATTATATGTTCAGTTCACACATTATATGTTCAGTCCACACATTATATGTTCAGTTCACACATTATATGTTCAGTTCACACATTATATGTTCAGTTCACACATTATATGTTCAGTTCACACATTATATGTTCAGTTCACACATTATATGTTCAGTTCACACATTATATGTTCAGTACACACATTATATGTTCAGTTCACACATTATATGTTCAGTTCACACATTATATGTTCAGTTTCACACATTATATGTTCAGTTCACACATTATATGTTCAGTTCACACATTATATGTTCAGTCCACACATTATATGTTCAGTCCACACATTATATGTTCAGTCCACACATTATATGTTCAGTCCACACATTATGTTCAGTTCACACATTATATGTTCAGTTCACACATTATATGTTCAGTTCACACATTATATGTTCAGTCCACACATTATATGTTCAGTTCACACATTATATGTTCAGTACACACATTATATGTTCAGTTCACACATTATATGTTCAGTTCACACATTATATGTTCAGTTCACACATCACATGGGTATAGACTGCTAGGGACCCCCATGATGGCGGGAAAAATCACACTACATCATTTACATTATACAGGATGCAATCTTCTTTGTGGTCAGTGATAAACTTCCGTGGTCTCCACGCCTTCCAAAAGAGCCTATCTTTCTAAAAATCCGTGTAGGAAACTTGTTCTATCTGTATTTGTCCTCACGTGGGGGTAAACGAGCCAATTTCCAGGCTCCCTGGAGAAGGCTACAAAGGATCTGAACCCATCCCAACCGGGATACCCTTATTCACATTCTAGTCTAAATATTTTACACCTCACAGCTTGTCAAATGGGTTGCGGCAGTCCTTAATGGGCGTAAGATTGCAGAACGCATGGGTTCCTAGACTTCTTACCCCTGTACTATTACACCTGGGCTGCCACGGGGTTTCTGCCATTTCCCCGCCCGGTGCTCTTTAATGTCTAACCCAGCAAAGTCGCAGCTAATGAGACACCAAATGTTGGTAGAATCTTGTCATTTGCAGATGATGTGCTGGTGTACAGAAAGGGCAGAGACAGGGAAAGCTTGGCTGCGGACTTACAGATGGCGGTAAACAGGGTGACGAAGTGGTGCAAGGGCGCAGGGACCGTTATAAAAACAGACAAGCCGGGAAGGTTAACCCGGTAAACAAATGCCCGCAGAAGTCGGATGTGTCGGCCTAACGGCGCAAAAACGCAGCTCTGCTGTAAACAGGCACAACGCAATCACGTCCGGAAAAGAAAAAAAAACTCCGGATGAACGCAGAAGAAGAAACATAGACAAAGCATCGGTTGTGTGGTACTCCATGGATAACCGGATCCTAAAGGCAGATGTCCCATGTATTCTATAGAATGGTTATCCTCTGAGCAGGGAGAGTATATTGAACTACTTGGGTATCACCTTTAATAGGTATATGTCTTTTAATGATCATATGGAGGCTTTGGTGGTGAAGGCTGGTAAGAGATTTAATGCACTTAGTGCGATGGCAGGAACCGAGGTAAAGCAGAGGATGCTTTACAGGCTCTATCAGCAATTAATAATTTCTGTCATTGAGTATGGTTTGGGTCTGCTGACAGTTGAAAGGTTGGAACGCATACAGAATGCGACCATGCGGGTGATCCTGGCTTCGATAAGGCAGTTGCCTGTTCCATTACATTCGTACTGTCCACTACACACAAGACTGCGACGAAAAAATCTTTACAAACTTCGCACCGCGTTAACCTCATAGTGAAACCCTGCTGCTTAATCTCCACATACACGACAAGGTGGCAACGGCCTGCCACACTGGCTGCCCGCTCTTCTGGAGGACGTTACTTGCCTCGCATCCGGTGTTCATTTGTGTCTAGTCTGTCTATACAAACTCGTATGACAGGACGTCGTGTTAGTTCTGTGTACAAGAATCTGCTGCAGCACCGTGTACTTGAGATTCTCCTTGTTCTTGACAGATTTGGCATCTTTCCTTTGGCTGTTAACAGACAGTCATTGATATCTTGAATCTGTTTAGACATTCCACTGCCGGAACAACAACAACAACAAACTCAAAACAAAATGAACATTACGCCCTAGCGGACGGAAAGGTTTAACATAATCTTGTAAGGAAACCAATGCAAGGCTGTCTGCTTCGAAATCGCTAGCAGCTAAGTTTCGAACGCCGTGTGCAGGATTGCGAATTGTGTCGGTAACCCACTGCCACATGGACCGCTGAGTGAACTTTGTGACTTTCATACAAGAGACAATATTGCGGATATAGACTATACATTTCAAGCGAATGGAAAATAATAATAATAATAATAATAATAATAATAATAATAATAATAATAATAATAATAATAATAATAATAATAATAATATCGATATAGATCGGTTGATTGTGAATAAATAAAAGTATTAAATCAATCCAGTGCCGTCTCCACAATGAAGGTTGACTGTAACGGATCTCAAACATGTTCAGCCTCTCAGTTTGGATGTAAACTCTGAGAGACTGCAGTCTATCTTCTCTGGATGTTATTGTCCTATGTGTACCAATGTCTACCTTTTGCTTGCTGGTCTTTGAATTTTCTCCCCTGTATGGTTTTCATGTTGTCAAATCAACATGAGCAGGAAGCAGACACACTGAGAAACATCTAATGACCGCGGCAATGTAGTGTCATGGCAAAATGCACGGACTGGAAAACAATTAAGTAGACAATCCTGCCAGAGACAAATGAAAATTGTGAGCACGTTTTGAAGGGGGGGGGGGGGGGACAAACCTTTATAAAGAGATGAGCGAGGCTTAAAGCCTTGACGGCGAGTTTGTGGATTCTGTGCACACGCTGGCCTGTTAGACGTCAACGTTGGCTTGTCTTTCAGAAAGCAATGGCAAAGCTACTGAATGTAAAATTGCCTGGTAAATGAACATGGGGTTAGATATGTTCGCAGCATCCTGCAAAGGACATGCAACACACACATTCACACACACATACGCACGCACGCACGCACACACACACACACACACACACACACACACACACACACACACACACACACACACTTTAAAGAAGAATGGCAAATTGCAAATTTGATGGAAGATTTTTAAGGTATCTCTGGTTCATACGATACACCTCAGTCACGCTGTCCACCAAGGATCCATGACTACTAAATACCACCCACCTTACCACCTTTGCCAGGCGAGACCGCTCCAGAGACAGCAGTCACTTTCTTCGGACCCACCCCCATCTTTATCCTCTTGAGCATGCTCATTGAGTTGGTAAGGAAACAAGCCCCAGTGAATGTCTGTGTCTCGAGCCATGTTATTGCTTTACTTACTGCCATGACTTCCTTAGTAAGGCTGCTTGTGGTCTCAACAAAAGCACCAGAGTCCTCCTTCACATTTCTTTCCCCCCCCCCCACCCCCCGCCTGGGCCGTAAAGGCCCATGACCTTCTCACATGTCGGACCACCGACCCATCTGTGTAAATGACAGCATCACCGTCTAACGAATTCTCAAGAATCAACGCTTATACTTATACTTCCGCCTCCACAGCAGCCGGGTTTCTTGTCTGCATTTTTCTATCTAGTTGTTTGCAACCAGAAAACGACGTACAGAAATCTGTTGGCACTTGTACCCACTCCTCGTCAGATTCTACGTCCTCAAGTTAACACACCTGTTGAAGAATGTCTTCGGCTTGACCCATCCACGACTTTCCTCTTTTTATCCTGCTGCTCTTCACCTTCATAATTTCACTATGCAGTGGATGTTATGTGTTTGCGTTAACTCTGAGGTAGGCACTTGCTCTGCAAATCTGTATTCTGCCTTCAATGGTTGGAAAATCAAGAAGGTAGCGCACCGCCCTGAATGCTGTATCTCTTATACATTCAAGAATAAAGCGCATAGCTTCGTTCTGTATCCTTTCCATCCTTCCTATCTGCTTATGGCTGAGAGTCAGGATCAGCATCGCGTACTCAAAACAGACATGACCAGCCCCTTGTATTGAAGACTAGATGACGCTGCTCACAGTTTGCTGCCGCCATCACCCGCATCGCAGCCAAACCCCGCTTGGCCTTTGTTATCACCTGGTCTATGTACTCATTATAAGCAAGGCTTCGATAAAATCGTATCCCCAGGTAATTCATTGCCTGCGTTCTTTCCACCGTCTCTGAACCCAGCTTTACAGTTGGTGTTGGAGTGTTGACAATATGATTATTCAACGAGAACCAAGTCACTGTTGCCTTTGTTGGGTTGACCATTGCCCCAGCTTCATCACACCACGTACTTATGCGATTGAGTTCGGTTTGTAGTTCCACAGCAACCTGATCTCTATCCTTACCCTGACGATACACTAAAACATCATCGGCATATGACAATGTCCTCCCCGGTCCAGTGATCTGCTCGCTGGTGATTCTCACAGTGTAGGCGTTGAACAGCACCGTAGATAATGGTGACCCTGTGGTAGGCCAGGATATATTGTTGTTGGTTCCGAAGTCCAACTGCCACATCTACAAACTACTTTCCGTTGTTAAAAGATGTTATATTCATTAATATTGTTACCCGTCCTCATCATTATCTGTGTAGTCGTTTATGCCTCTTAACATATCTTCTTCTTCGGTTCATCCGGAGGTTTTTTTTTTTCCCGGGTGTGATTGCGTTGTCTGTTTACAGCAGATTTGGGGTGGCCCCTTCTTTTTCGGGCCCCGTTTAGGCCGGGACCCATATAGGGGA
>JACEFZ010012544.1:0-23603 GCA_014155875.1 Cepaea nemoralis
GAAAATGGGAGGATTTTCCCTTTTTAACCCCCTTACATTTAAGTATTCCGTTATTATGAAACTAATGGCATGTTGTGAAATTACTATCAATTCAATACATCAATTGATGCTGCTACATTTTCAATATTGTCACCCATCTCTTCCATATCACTTTCGCTCTCAGATGATGACTCAACTAAAAACTGCATTCACTGCCTTCAATCTCTGCGTCCAGTACAACCAGAGGAATATCCCCGGGAAACAATGGCAAAAGAAGCATTTCACAGCATGTCTAAAGGACTCTCTTTTTGTTTGCGGGTTCTTAATCATCATCTCTAAGTGCTCTGGATATTTAGGATTCTTATCCAAAAGAGTACTCTGGATGTTGAAATCTACAATACGGACATTGTCGTAGGTTGCCCCTTTGTTTTTCCTTTAATTTATAGGGATTTTGTGGTTTGCCAATTGCAGCTGCTACAATTTCACTTTCTTCTATGACAGATTTAAAAACATCCCTGTTTGATGAAAAATATGCCGATCCTCGTTTCTCTAATTGTTCGAGAAAATCTACGTCTGATTGTTGTAAGAATTTTGCAAATGGACTAGGGATGGTTGAAATAGTTTTGTCCATGATAATGAGATCTCTGAGTTTTTCATAAGTATTGTTAATTTTTAGATGCCTTCAGCCATTTGTTACAAACGTCTTGTACTGTGAGACGTAGTCAATGAATGTTTGATTACTCTTAGGCTTTAGCTTGGAGAATTGAACTTGGTACCCTGGGGCGGCTAACAGGAAATGCTTCATTACCCTTTGGTGAATATATTCATAATTATTCCTAAGTTCTTGGGGAATGGATTCTATTACCTTTAAAGGCTCCCCGGATAATTTGTTCATGTAGATCAATGCCCAGTGTTCTTTTGGAATTTCCTGGGCTTTTAACTGGTACTCTACGTTTTCTGACCAAGCCGAGATGGAATCGCCTTGACAATATGGCTTCACAATCCCTTTATATTTGGCAAACTTATTCTCTTCCTCTTTACTTTTGATTTTGGTTGTAGCGATCTGAATGTGGGATTCGATTTCGATCTCTTTTAACTTAATCTGTGTTTGCGATTCAATCTCTGCTTGTTTTAATTTATTAATTTCAGCTAACTCCTGTTGTTTGAAAATTAATTCTTGTTGTTTGAGTTTAGTACTTTCAGCTATTTCTTGTTGTTTGAGTTTAGTACTTTCCGCTATCTCTGTAAGCTCCTTTTGGTGCAACCTTTCTTTTGCCCTTTCATCTCTTTCTATGGCAGCTTGTCTATCTGTGTGTTCTTTAAATTCAGCTTTTGACCATTTTTCTAGTTTATCCTCACTATAACCTAGTGCTATCCCTGCTTCTATACATTCTTTAAGTGTAGACATGGCTGTTCTCTGTCTTTCAAGCACTTATAAATACAATAATAGTCAATTGTATAACAATCAATTTACAATGAAAAAAAATGAAAAATAAAGATGCTACCTTAGCATGCAAGTCAAAATTGTAGGTACTTATCTGATCGATGACGATGATCAGAGTCCTTCTTTCGGTTGGAGAAACACGATCTTCTCTGCTTCTATCGCTAATTTTGGCTGGATGGTACAACTAAATTCATGCACATCCTGGTATCCAGATAACAAGCAATTATTATCTGATATAATTAAATTGTACAGAAATACACAAATGTATCTTGAAACTGAAATGTGGTTTATTAATTTTGAAATGTTAATTAGAATGTTATTAATTATCGCTGTCGTAATGTCTTGTCTGTCGTCTGTCTTCAGGCTTGACCTTCAGCTGAAACGTCTTACAAAATCACACATGATAGATTCACAACAAACATTATAGTTGACTTCGCTATAAATTAATTCAATCAATAACTGTACGCTAACATGCTCGCGACGATCACTAATTCACTCAAAGGTCACTTCGCGCACTTCACATTCTTTCGTTCTTGCTACTTTGCTAATATCTTCAGGCGTGCGTAAACACGTACAAAACTCCTGTCATTCAGCTTTACTGCTCACAACTAGAATCAAGCGTGCGTAGAATTATTAACTTGCCATATATTGCCTTTCTGTCACTGCCTGTTTTCAGATATAGCTGTTTAACTATTAATTATAAATATTAGATAGCCGTGCGCTTGGGTGTGTGTTCAATCTGAACACTTCTGACACCATATGAATGTTGGTGTCAGTTTTTTTCTCTTTTCCCACTTAGCCGTGCGTCAGGGTGTGTGTTCAGTCCGTTACTTTTGACACCATAAGAATGTGGCTTGTCACAGTCTTGCGTTCATTCACAATCAGGCCATATCATCCGTATCCTAAGTACAACTTTACTCGTACCGATATTTTGATACGGAGTTTATTTTCAGGCAAGCCTGACAATCAACATAAGGCTTTATCTGCCTGATACATTATCACAATAATCAACACTCGTTACACATTATATAAATACACATTGTCACACATGGTCACTCTCTCTCTAAACATCGTATGCATTCACTACACTAGATATTTGCTTCAGAACAACACTACGTCCAGTCGGAAGGCCGGTCTGTCCCCTGTCTGAAGCCGCTCAGGTTGTCGCTTGCCTACGTGGTCAAACTCCCTCGTGGGTTTCGCGACTCTGCGTGGCGTTTCTCTTTGCACGCAGCACTCGTTACCTAGCTCTCATTCCCCTCTAAGTTCTACTCTAGTTTACGTGGTCACGGTATTCCCCTGACCTCGTGCACCCGCCCCTGTTCTCGGGTCGGTCCCTCTGTTATTCTAACTATAAACACATTAGTGTCCCCACCCGAGATCTAGTCTAATTACTGTCCTTATGTCCTAGCTTGGGTGCTGTCTGTATTCTGTCTATACCTTTATAGATGTCCTGTCTCTAAGTGCTATTAGTCCTTGCCCCTCTTCTGTCACTAGTCGGTCCAACACCTTGACAAATTGTCATATTTAGTTTAAACTTTTTTAAAAAATAAAATACACTTGAATATTAAAATTAATATATTCTGTCGTTTTACATGTCTCTTTGTACACATAGTCCTATTTCCGAGACACTAAACCTAAACTGTCATAAATTTCATAAGTTTATTTGAACTGTATTCCATATTAATATTATAATGGAAATCCCATGGGATAAGGTGGGATGGGACAAGCATAAATTACCATGAGATGGGATGGGATAGGACAGAAAAATATTTCCCATGGACAACCTGCGGAAACCTGTAACATCAATAGGTTTAAAGAGTGTCCTTCCGACCTAGTACCAAATCACCATCTTCGCAGGTGTTACTCCAATGAATGTGCTCTTGAGTGTCACGTGGCGATGATTCTGACGCGTTATTTGCTATTATAATAATTGTTGAAAACTAGAAATAAGTGTTGAAAAAAAATATTCTATACAAAGTCACAATCACAACAAATATCTTGTCTTAAGTAAACACATTGTCTCTTCAAATATCTCATTTCAGATTCAGGATGACACTCACAAACGCCTGTTGCATGGTGACACTATTTCTTACTGTTACAACTAGTGACAGCAAAAACGTGGTGTTTTTGCCCATGGAAGCCACGAGTCACGTACGAACCCACGCCTTTGTTGCCATGGAGCTAGCAAAGATGGGCCATCATGTAAGTTTGGCGATATCCTCTGCTCTGTACAAAAGAAACGTCGAGACGTATCCCGGAGTGTCTGTATTCACGTACGCCAGCGAACTGTCCGAGGACAAACTGATAAACAAAGTAGAGACAACAATTAGTGACGCCATCAACCATGGAACTGACCCTGACTGGTCGTGGATGTGGTTACTTGAGGCTTATCTCTCAGAAACATACTTTAAAGCAATGTCACGGGGACATTTAATCGAATACATTGCGAGCATGAATCCTGATCTCATTGTCATTGATGGCTTTCCATATGTGGATGAAAAGGTAGCTATTGCTTATAAACTAAAGGTTCCCTTTGCTGTTCTAGCACCTATATTTCATCACACACCGTTTAGAATGCCCATCAATCCCGTGGCAGAAGTTTACAACAATCCTTATATTCGTAGTCAAGCAATTGAAAAGGCGATCGCTGTACTGAAGATAATGTCTCATGGAATTTTGCATCTTTTCAATGACAGAGGGTATATGCAACAACTCTTTCCCACAGATCCTGGTGTGCCTGCTGCCAATGAACTAATTAGTCAAGCAGAAGTCTACCTTATTGAATCTGACCCAATCAATGATTATCCAAGACCAACGGTGCCCAATGTGAAACTTATCGGTGGAATCTGTGCCGGTCCAGCAGAAGAACTGCAAGAACCGTTCAAGTCTTTCATTGAACGATCGGAAAAAGCTGGGGTTGGTGTTGCTGTGCTGTCGTTTGGCAGCCTGTGCATGAACTTTCCAAAAGAAGGCGAACGAAAATTAGTATCTGCGTTAAAGAGACTTAAGCTGAACACGATATGGCGAGCCAATCTGACTTCACCGGACCCGGACAAGATTCTCACTTCCACATGGTTACCTCAAAATGATCTTCTGGGAGACAAAAACGTTAAAGTGTTCATTACTCACGTTGGGGCCCATAGTATTTACGAGGCTCTCTACCATGCAGTTCCTGCCGTCTGTGTCCCACTTTTTTATGATCAGCATTTCAATGCAGACAGAGCGCAAGACAAAGGCTACTGTCTCAGTCTCGATATCCTCAAGGCTTCCGTCGATGAGCTGGTTTCGGTTATAGAACGCGTGGTATCCAGCAAAGACATGAAGTCAACAATTAGCAAGGCCTCGAAAATTTATCGGGAACTGTACAAGAACCCTAAACATGAAGCAGCGTTTTGGCTTGATCACGTGATACGCTTTGGAGGATCGTACATGAGATATAGCGGTCAAAAAATACCCATGATACTGTTCATTGTGGACTACATATTAGTCTTCTTGCTCGGTGCAACGTGTACTTTAATCATTTTAATAATTATGTATCTAACTAAATGTCTATTCACTCTCGGTATTAGAAAAAATAAACATTTGAAGAAAGAGTAATTACGAATAGCATTTACGTACATATCCGCGTTCAGCCTACTACATGTAAATTTATAAATATAATGTGTACCAAGAAACAAATGAAAATCGTAAACTAATTAGAGAAATTAGACGTAGGCGGTCAAAATGTTTAAGTCACTTTATGAGAAAAAGATAAATTGGAGAACTAGAACTTAGTGATCCGGCAAGATCGAGGGGAAGAAAAGAACAAATGCATTCATACTTCAAGAGGTGAATATTGAAGAAGGTTGGCTATTAAAGACGATAAAACAAAGAACATTGAAATATTTTGATCACTTGAAACGTCACGAAAGTTTTGAGAGAACAATCATGGAGGAGTATATGCCTGGGAAGGAAAGCAATGGCAAACTACTTTCTTTACAAATGCCAAGAATATCATGTACTGCAGTCTTATCGATAATCAGAGAAACGGCGTAAATGCGTGCTCCATAGGAGCAGCTTCGCCCGGCAAGGGTAGTCATGTGCACCAGGAAATGAAGATTGTAAACTGATTAGAGTCATTAGACATAGTCAAAATTCTTTTAGGCATGTTATGAGAAGAAATGACTTGGAGAACTTGGTGACAACTGGCAAGATCGAAGGGAAGAGACCAGGGGGAAGACCGAGAAGTAAATACCTGGATGGTTTGGCCACGTGGCATAGTCGAGACAGGACCACAGAACTGATTCACGACTCTAGTGATCGAGTGAGAAATGGCAGAGCATGACCACCCACGCTTATCGGCATGACACATGATGGATGGATGAATATGCCTGGGAAGAGAGGAAGGCCAAAGAGATGATGGGTGCAGGATGTTGCGGATGATCTCCAGATGGGTGTATCGGATGCGCGAGATCTTGCTTATGATCGACAGATTTTCTGGAAGGTTGTTATAGGAGCGAGGTTCTGCAAAGGACATGCCACTGTGAAGATATCCTGTTGTCCAACATCAGTGTGATGACATACCGGACTGAGGTTTGCATGAGTATCCATTGTCCCATGTCTGGCTTATTGGTGTGCAGACTGGGGCCTCCTCGTCGCGCAGGCAGATTCTCTCCGACTTCGGAGGAGATGCCACTGAATGAATGAATGAATGAATGAGTGTACAATTGTTGGGAGATTTCAGTGTCTATTAACATGCTTGCTTGTGTTCGTTGGCTTGAGCTCCAACGCGAAGTCCTGTATGTCGGATGAAGACATCCTGTTGTCCAACATCAGTGTGATGTCATACAGGACCTGAGTTTTGCGTGAGTATCCGTTGTCCCATGTTTGGCTTATTGGTGTGCAGACTGGTGGTTTCTCGCCGTACAGGCAGACACTCTCCGACTTCGGAGGAATCGGCGATCCTACTGACTTTAGCCAGGACCCCGAAGGGACCTGTTGCCCAGGACGCTCGACGAGGACGCGTCAATAGGTCTTGGCCAGTATATAACCCGGCCCTGGTGCCTTGGAAACACCTCTGCGTCCCGTCTATTAACATGAAGAAGGCATCCTGTTAACGCAGGAAGGGTAGATATATGCGGAGATAGGGTTATAGAAGCATAAGTCTTGCGGACATTATCACTATATTCTGTGAGAGGTTGTTTGGTCATGCTTATATTACAGTAGATACAGTAACAATCCAGAGAAATCAGCTACAGGATCGAGGATGCTGTAGGCATAGTATTTGTGACTAGGCGTTGGGAATAACAAGTTGAATTCCTGTGACATTTGATAATAAACAGATGCCAGAAGTCAACTAAGAGATGATCTTGATGCTGAAAGTCAGAAATGATCCTGATGATGAGAGTGAGAGACGATGTTGATAATGAAAGTGATAAAACGTGATTAGATAAATACACAAATGTAGACAAGAGACGGTACAAACGGTACATTAGGTCCTGTTGCGGTGGTTATTATACTAATGACTAATATTAGATTATGCATTGATATTATGCGTGTGCTATGTTTATGATTGATTGATTGATTGATTTAGGAACCGACATCACAGCATTCGGGACATTCCCATAAGCGCTCCGTCCCCATCCCCACCAGCCAGCGAATAGTTGTTCCAGTAGCAATCTGATTATATGTCCGTCTTGCCTTTCCTCTGAGCGTCGAGCGCCGGCCAGATCCCCTCGTCACACCTCGCTGTCTCATTCTTACCAGACTATGGTGATCCATCTGCTCTTCCGAGGTGTAAACGTGCTACCACAAGGCCGCAACCACGTCTGCCTTGTCATGCATCAATACTCCACCAAGTTTTGCCGAGCCAGCCAATCTGTCCGCATGTTCATTTCCCAGCACACAGGCATGCCCCGGAGAAAAGATCCAGGTGATGCTTGCTACCCGTGACCTCCGAAGCGAAGCAAGCCACTCTGCACGAAGCTTGCCTGTTCTCACCCTTCTCAGCATGCTTTCTGAGTCAGTTACAATCACACTGTGTGTATGTATCGTGTTTTCTATCCAGCGGAAAGCTGCACTGACTGCCTCCACCTCCATTCTTAAGCTAGATGTATTGTCATCATACGCCAGGCTCTCCTGCACCAAACGCCGACCATTAGTTTTTGCCAAGAACCCCCAGGCACTTCTCCTACCTCTCAACACTGACCCATCCGTGTAGATAATCACATCACCCGGGCGAGAATTTTCCTGAATTAGTTGCTGAATTTCCACTTTCGTGGCCCCTGCTGGCCACTCCCTACACTCCCGGCTCAATGTTATTACAACTCTGCACAAGTCTGACTGCACGGCTGGCACTCTGACCCACTCCTCTCCTCGCCTGATATTCTCCAAGGGGCACACCTGTCTGATCGTATCCTCCGCCTGAGCCATCCATGATTTCCCTCTTATCAGTCTCTGACCCTTAACTACGTCCAGCGCCTCATGCAACGGGTGATCTGTGTCTGCAGTTACTCTGAGGTATGCCTTCGCTTGCATCACCTTGTGCCTACCAGCAACAGTAGGCAGACCAAGGATGTAACGCATACACACTACTGGAGTGTCTCTGGTGCATCCCAGAATGACCCGCATCGCTTCATTCTGTATGCGCTCTAATTTCACCAGCTGACTCTTTGAGACAGTGAGCAGTCCTAGTCCATAATCAATCACTGAGAGGATCAAGTGCTGGTATAGTGTGAAGAGCATTCTCTGCTCTGTGTCCATTGCAGCCATAGTTTTAAGTGCATTGAGTCCCTTTGAGATTCTTGTCACAACCGTCTCCACATGGTCCTTGAAGGACACACTCCTGTCAAATGTGATTCCCAGATACTTCAGTTTGTTCTCTCTGTTGACGCTTCTACCATCTATCGTGAGGCTTGGGGTATCATCTCTCACAATCCTGTTGTCCAGAGAGCACCACAACACCCCCGCCTTTTCCGGGTTGATGACAGCACTCATTTCAGTGCACCAGTCAATCACATTGTCTACTGTCACCTGTAGCTCCTGGGCTGTTTGATCCCTATTTCTCCCCTGCCTGTATGCAAGAATATCATCTGCAAATGTTAGAATCCTTCCAACCCCTGGTGCTTCTAGGTATGCAATCTTGCTCGTATACACATTAAAGAGCACCGGTGAGATTGCAGATCCCTGTGGCAGTCCCGGGGTTAAAATATGTGGCTCTTAGGTCCATGCGCACGGAGAGCAACCTGACGAGAATGCAGGACGGCTGCTAACCAGTTCACCAACCAGGGATTGACCCCCTTCTCCATAAGTGCGGTCATCAAAATATCATAGCGAACTCTATTGTACGCATCTTCGAGATCAAGCGCTGCCACCATCGTTTCCTGTCTACTCTGGAACCCCTCATAAACGTCAAAGGCAAAGGTGGCTGCATTTGACCAGGTATCTTTTCCTGGCCTGTAGCTCCCCAGGCCTCTTGGAAGAAGCTTCCCCCTTTCCAAAAAATCCTGCAGCTTAACAGCGACTATCTTCTCTAAAACCTTCCCAAATGTATTTTGAAGGGTGATGATCCTAAAGCCGCCAAGCTTTGAATGATCCTTGTATGGTTTTGGGAGAGGGATGAGAGAGCTATGCAGCCAATCCTGCGGTACTGACGCTGTCCTAATGCTCTGATTAAAGCAGCAGGCCATCTCATTCAGGTCTACATCGCTCAAAGCCTTCATGTGGCCATATCTGACACCATCAGGCCCTGGTGCCGTGTCTTTTGCCTTTTGCAAAATATGTTTAACATCTTCAAACAGTATGATGTCTTCGTAAGGCATATTCTCTATTGTGCCAGATAATTCCACTCTAACTGCATCCCTGGTATCCGCATCACTATGATTGGTCTGCTCTAAAAATCTCTGGAGAAACGCCTCCCCTTTCTCCTTGTCTGTTGTCACGCGTACCCCATCCTCTTTATAAATTGTTCCCACTGTCATAGGCCGATCTTTTCTTTGCATTTGTCTGTACAGTTTCCAGAATTTATGCAGTGTTTTATCACCTCCAATCTCCTTCATAAAACATTCCCATTTTACTTTCTTGGCCTCTGCAGCACATCGCTTGAAAGCCTCCACCTTGTCTTTCGTGTCATTTTCCGCTATGTCCACTTCATCTCGTGAGCTTAGGGGTGTCTGTCGCAATTTCCTTAGCTGCTTCACTGCAGCTCTCTTTGCTTTCCACACATTGTCTACTTCTGGTGTCCACCATGGGGGCTGCAAAAAAGGAGTTTTAACAGTCCTGTTGCATGCTCCATGTCTGAGGCGTCCAAGAAGGCTGTCACTCTGCTCATACCGGAAGGTCTTGCGCTCTCTCCCAGCCTTAACTTTCCTGGACTTAGAGATCAGGACTGAGCATGGCATGTGATCACTCCCATGGTCATTCAAAACAGTCCACTTTACATCAAGGACTGATGACTGGGAGACAAGTGCCAAATCAATAGCAGTATCTGCATCGCCAGGCCTCATTGCCATTCTAGTCGGCCTACCATCATTTATGCAGACCACATCGGAGTCCACCATGGCATCCGCAAGTGCAATTCCTTGTCGATTTTCTCCACTACTGTCCCAATCTCTGTTTCTCGCATTGAAGTCTCCACATATGAGTAGCCTATCACCTGGTAAGTCCTCTAATTCCTTAAGCCAGTCCTATTGTTCCTTTCTGACAAAACAGTCCACTGTGGCATATACATTTATGATGTTCCAACTTAAGCCACCAATCTCCATTTGTATACCCTGGACCTCTCTTGCACTGTGATTCCACTGGCTCAAGTCAAGTGCCACATGCTTTACTCCTTTCTTCACCAGCAGACCTTGCCCATGTCTCTTCTGCACAGTGGGGTTTATATAACTGACGTACCCAGGGCAATGGTATTTATCTGTATTTAACTCCTGGAGCATGAGGATATCAAAATCATATATTAGCCTCTCCAATACAGGACCTCCTGCCTGGCACTACGACAGTTCCAGTTTCCCACTCGTACATGGTTGAAACCTAGTCTCTCCACTTTTCGTCTTGTTCTCCTGGCGCTTGCCCTCCTATTTCTATGCCGTCTTCTCACACCATTTCCTCGTCTTCTCCTCCTCACGCTCTCTTCGCTAGCCTCTGAGTGATGTGTCAAGCGCAGAGCACGTGCTCCGTAGCTCCGGCGACGATTTCCGTGTTTAAATAAATCCAAAGGCAAAGTTTGGATATTGCAGGAAATAAACGGTCACCCAAGCATTGCCTGCTTACTAGGGAAGGGGCAGGGGATGTCCCTCAGGAGTCCATACGCCTGGCGCCGCCCCGCCCGCATACCAGACGTTCCATGTTCACGACCAATTCACCCGTGGCCATTCAGTCCTCGGCACGTCATCATCACGATGGGACAAGATGGTTGCTCATTCTTTCCGCTTGTTAGGCGCAATTTTTAGTTTCATTGTGTTTCTTGTGATCCGCTAGTTGTTGTCGCTAGTTCTGTCGCGGAGTGCTGTGTAAGAGCTCAGATCAAAAGGTAATGTTGCCTGGTAAGCATAACTGGGAGATTCCCAGCTAGTTATAGCGAGCTACAGTTCTCAAGTCAAGCATTCCCATGGTAACAATCGCATATCGTTTTCAGTGATCAGTCAAGTAGTTAAAACTACAACACATTCATGACGAGTGGCTAGACGCCCCACGAGCTCCTGGGTCTCCTCGATTACGTTTTGAACAATTATGTATCGATATTTGGTCACAACAACGCCACATCCCCTTAAATCACCATCAGAAGCTCTCAAGCCGTCGCTAGGCGCATACCCACAACATGCCTCTCCCGAGACACCCTATGCCAGAAAATCAAGAGAGTAGTTACTCGAACTATCCTGGCACACGGATCTCGGCTCCAGAATCTTGAGGCAGTGTACATGTGGATTTACCACCCTTAAGACACTCTACCCCAGAAAGTAGCTTGATATATGGGAACTTGAGTGGCACTGTGCTGGCCAATGAAAACGCATACTCCTTGAACTTCTTCAGGCTCTGGACAAAAGTGGTGATGAACGATTTGTCTGTGATGAACAGCTACGCCCAGGGCAACAATCAATTCTAGGTTACTCAACTCTAGAAGATAAAGATCCTATTATATTTTCTTTGACGGTCAGAAAGTGTTTGGGCTGGGCGATGATAACTTTCATGCCGTTGTCAAATAAAAGGATCTGGCAATGATTATGTTTTATGATCCACTCGACCCCCAAACTGATGCAACCTAGGCCAATTTAAAAAAAAAAAGAAGCGGCAAGACATCAAGACAGCGATCAATTTGTGGCAGTGGACTGCCAGCGATATTTCGATCTATGCAAGTGCCTGGTTTTAATACAAATCCCGCCAATGTTCAGAATCCACTCTTTTGGGAAAGTCCTGGGCACCATCCGAGAGACGAGCATGTTCGATGACAGGTCCTTGATACAACATCTGGACATTCTGAATGAAACTCTGGTTACAACTTCCAAACGAACCTCCAATGCACCCAAGCTGCCGGTTACAGAATCTATATGCACTGTGGCTAGAATTTGTGGCTTAATAAAAACACAAGGCTAATTCATAAATCCCACCTCATCTATTGACATACGGCAGAAGTCATGTGGATTAGCCTGATTGTCAGTGTGTATTTTGGTCACATGTCGTACTGCAGAGCTCAACGCATATAGTTTAGTGTACTGATTATCAGATTACTGTTGTTGTCACTGCTTCCTTTGGTGACGAGAGTTAGGTTTCCATGGTGTGGTGACTTTCACTATGTACTTACAATTTGATAGATGTTTTATTACATTGGTTTTGTTCCCTATATACATGTATATACTGTGTTCACCAGGAGTGAGGCGCTGGAATCTCTTGCCCCCGGGTAGATTGGGCCCGTTAGCTAATAAAGCGGCCAATCTAGGAGATGGAAAACTCCTAAGTTTAAGGTGTGCTATGTTTATGATGTGCATGATGACCATTTTACTAGAAAATCGACTATAATTTATTTATTTACTAACAGGGAGACTGATGTCCAAGCGGTCAGTACTTCCCTGGGTTTTAAATGATGGTATTGATTAGCGCCAGTTTTTACTATAGATTAACATCAGCTGTGGGTACAGATAATAGGTTGGTGTTTCTACTGTTTTCTAGTGATTTTTAGGAATAGTGTATTTCTAGTATTTTGGGAACAGCTAATTTGTGTAATACAGTAAAATAACTGGTGCTGATTTATTGATATTTTCATTGTTCAGATTATTACATCTATCTCCGTGGTGTTGAAGAATTGCATATATGTTCCTATACTGTGTGGGCATTGGTTGAATGTGTGATATACAGAAGTGAAATAAAGTTGATTATATTTGATTAGTTTAGTTTGTCTATCCAAGACTTCATGGCAAAACACATTTCAGAGTTAGTGAACGACGTTAATGGCTGTCTTAGGACATCGTCGTCCGGTAGGGACAGTCATGAGCCAAAGGTGACACCAGACCGTCATCCAGCTACTGATGACAAAACTAAAACTATAACTAAACTAAATAAATTTAGAGTAGAACATGGAATGTTAGGACATTAAATGAGCTAGGAAAGTTAAACAATGTTCTAAGAGAAATGGAAAACATGAAAATGAATATACTAGGCATAAGTGAGATGAGATGGAAGGGATCTGGCAAAATTATAACCGACAAACACACAATAATTTATTCTGGAGGGGTCACACATGAAAAAGGTGTAGGAATAATATTTGATGAAAAAATAGCCAAATCTATGAATAGATACTGGTGTATTTCAGATAGAGTTATAATGGTCAAAATCAAAGGCAAATCAATAGATATAAATTTTATAAAAGTATATGCACCAACAACAAGCAGTAGTGATTAAGAAATAAAAAACTTTTACGATGAAGTAGAAATGGCAATAGCTCAAATTGGATCACAAGAAATAAAAATAATACTGGGAGATTTTAATACGAAAGTAGGAAAGAGAACAATAGAGGATATAGTGGGGAATTACGGATTAGGTACAAGAAATGAAAGAGGAGAGAAGCTAATAGAATGGGCAATTATTAATGATATGATAATTGGAAACACATGGTTTAAACACCATAACAGACGACTATACACATGGAAAAGCCCTGATATGAAAATATGCAACCAAATTGACTACATACATATTTAGAAAAAATGATTTAGAAATGCATTAATTAATGTAAAGACAATGCCTGGTGTTGACTGTAATAGTGATCATGTACCTCTATGTGGACAAATAAAAGTAAGATTAAAGAGAGGGAAAAAAATTGTTAAGAACTTGAGACTTAATAAAGAGGTTCTGAAAGTAGATAAAGAAATTCAAGAACAATACAGAGTGTCGGTGACAAATAGGTACAATGCAATAGCTAAAATACAGAGTATAAATAAACAATGGGAAATGTTAAAGGACTCCATTACATCAAACTAGCAAAGAAATATTACCGGAGAGAAGCCAAAGAGCTAAGACAAAATGGATGAATGAAGAAATCGTATGGACAAAAGGAAAGAATAACAATGACAAACAAGAGTATGCTAAAATAAATGAAGAAATAAGAGATAAATGTGTGAAAGTTGGTTAAATGAGCAATGCAAAAAAAAAATTTAATTAAATTCCATTAAAGATTAAAAATGTATGCATAGACAAATCAGTGAGCTCACGGGAACAAAAAAACTAAGAATAAATACAGGGTGTTTGAAATTTAAAAAAAAAAACAAAACAGGAAAGATATTATTGGAGGAAGGTGCAAATAATGAAGAGGTGGAATGAGTATATAAGAGAATTATATAATGGAGAAAGGGAAGAATTAACAAATTAAAGTAACTTAGAAAACCCACCTATTCTAAAATAAGAAATCGCTGACGCTATAATACATATGAAGAAAGGAAAAACATCTGGGCCAGATGAAATCACAATAGAAGAATTAGAAGTATTGGGAGAATTTGGAGTAGATATATTAACCAAAATGTTGAATGATATTTACAGCAGTGGATATTTACCAAGTGATACGCTGAAATCTGTATTTATAGCTATACCAAAAAGACCAGGAGCAATTGAATGTGAAGTTTTTCGTACAATTAACCTCAAAAACCATATCACTAAGCTTCTACTCAGAATCGTAATGAGAAGAACCAGAAAGAAAATAAAAATGGAAATTAGTGAAGAACAGTATGGATTTGTGGAGGGAAAGAGCACAAACAATGCAATATATACATTACGAACACTAATAGAAAGGTCAATAGAGAAACAGAAAGACATATATTTGTGCTTCATAGATTATACTAAATCATTTGATAAAGTAAAATCATGATAACTGATTAAAATGTTGGAAAATATAAACATTGATGGGAAAGATTTAAGAATAATAAAGAACATTTACTGGAACCAAGTAGCAGCAATTAAAATGGGAAATAAAGAGGGTAGTTACGAACAGATAAAGCTAGGAGTACGACAGGGGTGTGTCTTGTCACCAGATCTCTTCTCTCTATATAGCGAAGTAATAATGGGAGAGATCAAAGAGACACCAGGAATACGAGTTGGAGGTTATAACGCTACGCAGATGACACAGTATTGGTGGCAGATAATTCAACAGACCTACAACAATTGCTGGATATTGTAGTAACAGAGAGTGCTAGGAAAGGACTCTCCTTGAATATCAAGAAAACAGTAACAGTGGTAATATCAAAGGAAATGGTGACATCAAAATGTGAAATAGAAATAGACGGGAAAATTCTTAACCAAGTGGATAATTTTAGATACCTAGGGGCATTTATAACATCAGATGGAAGATGTACAACAGAGATTAGGAGCAGAATAGGGCAGGCAAAAACCACATTTCAGAAAATGAAAAGTATCTTATGCAATACGTCACTGTCACTGAATGTAAGAAAGAGAGTGCTGAAATGTTATGTAGAACCAATTTTGTCTATATGACAGTGTATCAGGGAATGTAAATTAACAAATTCAGAAGAAATTAGAAGCAACAGAGATGTGGTTCCTGAGGCGAATGTTGCGAATTCCTTGGACTGCCAGAGTAACTAACAACGACTGCCTGAGATAGGCTTATGAAACTAGAACATTATATACTACAATAAGAAAGAGACAAACAGCTTTCTTCGGTCATGTGATGAGACTAGAGGCATTGGAGAACATTGTGACAATTGGAAAGCTCGATGGTAAGAGAGGCAGAAGCTGACCAAGAGAAATTATGCTGGATGGATTGGGACGGTGGCATGGAGGAATGGCATCAACAGAGTTGATCCAGAACACCAAAGACCGAGATCTGTTGAGAGCCATGAACGCCTACGCCAGCTGGCAGGGCACTTGATGATGATGAATTTGTCTACTTTCATCAATGTTGTAATCATCATCATGTGCCATGCCGATAAGCGTGCGCGGTCGTGTTTCACTATCTCACTCGATCACTAGAGTCGTGGATCATCTCAGTGTTCCTTTTTCGACCAAGCCACGTGGCCAAGCCATCCAGGTATTTACTTCTCTGCCTTCCCCTTGTTCTCTTCCCCATGATCTTGACAGTTGTAACCAAGTTCTCCAATTTATTTCTTTGCATAACGTAACCAAACACTGTTGATTTTCTACGTCTAATTGCTCTAATCTAGGGGTGGGCACACTTTTTGTGCGCAGGGCCGCATTGACAAATGTACAGCTATTGGCGGGCCTCACACACACACACACACACACACATATATATATATAATATATATATATATATATATATATATATATATATATATATATATATATATATATATCCATATTGTTTACAGCAACCTATCACAATAAGTAATTATTAATTATTTATAGGTTATTAAGCAGTATAAATAAATAATAATTGCAATTTTATTTTACTTATAAATAAATTACCGTTGATCCCCGAGGTAGACCAAGAAGACGGTGGAGAGATGACCAGAGAGACGAATGGAGACGGATTGTATCTGCAGCAAAGAACCTCAATGGCTCGGAACGCTGAAGAAGAAAAAGAACTTATACATTATATTTTACAATATTGACAAAAACTTTTACTAATTTGTTAACAAGATTTTACAACTTGTTATTATAACAAATATTCTTTAGTATCTTTCAATGGCTTTAATTTAGACACAAACCGACTACACTGTCACTATAATCGTTGATTTCTAATGAAATGAATGTAACTGCTTGCACTTTTTGACAATATTCTTGAAATCTGGAGCAAGTTTACTTGTTGAAATTCGCATGACAGCATACAAGTTCCAGTCCGACAATAAAGGCCTATTCTTAGATTTGTTGATCTTCAAGCAAGAGAATGCTTGTTCGCAAATGTATGTTAATCCAAACAATGATAAAAGTTTAGCTGCAAAGTTTTTCAAGTTAGGAAATGATTCTTGTGATAAAGATCCATAGAAATCCAGCAAACCATCAGACTTGAATTTCTCTTTCAGGTCATGATCTGCTTGTAAGTCAAGCAGCTCCAACTGTATGTCCTCAGTGGCTGTATCAGCTTCTGCACTAAAGGGGGAACTGAGAATATTGAACCGTGGCTCTAAGTTTTTGAAATCTTGGAATCTCCATCCAAATTCTCCAATCAATGCATCTAATTGGGCATTGTACTTTTCAGTCATTTCACCAGAATCGTTTCTTTTTTCAGCAAAGGGAAGTGATAAAATCTTTTTTCACTAGCTTGTCTGGCGAACAGTGAGAGTTTTGCCTGAAATGATTGTACATGTACATACAATTCACGTGCAAACACACCATTGCCCTGAAGTTTGACATTCAGTTCATTGAACTTTTCCATAATTTCAATGGCAAACATAAAGTCTAACTTCCACTCTTTACTGACAATGTTAGTATTAAAGTCACATTCAATTCTCTTCATCTCTAGGAACATCACTATTTCTTCTCCGAGTTCCCACACTCGCCTCAACACCTTGCCTGAGACTCAGCCATCGAACACTGGTGTGGTACATGTCGTGGGTTTTCTTTATTGTGTCGTCCCTGGAGTGAGGGACATTATAATTAACCCCATATCATTATTCTGGAGAATCCACCAGATTCCGTCCACAACACTCCTTCAGTCAATGTACACCTCTTTCTTTCTCTCACTCACCGCTGGATCATGCCCCCTCTCATTCTCCCCCCCCCCCAAAAAAAAAAAAAAAAACATACTGAACAACTCTAGTTTCTAAAAATTAACAACAAATAATTAATTGAAGCAAAGCGTATGTATGTGAGAAGTGTATGTGTAGAATGTGTGTCGTATACTATAGTGTATCTGTAGAATCAGACCGAACAGCTCAGGTGCACTGTACAATCATCATGGTAAGGACTACACAACATCATTATAGTCAGCACAAAATGACCTCACCAAACGATGTGTCCCTCCTGTCAGATGTAGACTATCTCCCGTAGCTTGTGATAATCATGATACCAGGACATCAATCACAGATATAGTCCGATACTGATCCTACCTTGATCATAAACACTGTCCCTAAATGTTCTTAGAGTTTGAGACTTCACAATTCCTGCATAGTGAAAACGCAGAACACTGTCCCTTGAAATTAACATTATTTCTTTCTAAGAAATGTCCTAAAGTTCTCACCCTCTCTCAAGTATTGTTCATAGTCTCACAGGAACCTACTAATTTCCTTGACACTTCCTATTGTTATTTTCCCATATGATATGGAAAAAAACACTCACTATTGTTCAGGTCTCGTGTGGCGTGTAACACAAACCCTATTGGTCTAAGAACTTATCCTGTTAGGATGCTTATATGTATCGGCTCACCAGAGCCATGTCCTTCCGATCTTATCTATCATAGGCCCAGTGCAAAGGCCGCAGCTTAAAACTTATTTATTCAGGATTTGAATTTGCAATGTTTCAGTGGTTCTCATCATACCCTGAGGGAACCTTATGAAAACTCCACTATCCCAAATTGAATCTAAACCTTGCCATAAAAGTCACATGTTCACCAATATAAAATCGATATAAAACACTCTAGATTCTTTTTTCTACTAAAGGATAGAGCTATTCAAACTCCGTCAGTCTAGGTCGACTTCATTGTTTACACTAGCAGCAACAATTCTAAGTTTTCATCCAGTCGGGGATTGTCCTAGTGACGTCATTCTATGTCAACAACTATTCTATGTTACCAAGGGCAGACCATCTGGCCTTAATTTCACAAGAACAGTTGTTTCCCTTTCTTCAACTAACACCACCGTCTTTCTTTTGTCTTGCGATTCGGCAAAACAACTGTCAGGATCTTGCATTCAGCAAGAACTCAGGCTCGTTGGCTGACAAGTGAGATACTAAATACTGTCACTAAATGACTCAACATGACACACGGTAACAACAATTCAAACACTTTATTCTCGCAACGCGCACTTCACAATCAATGCATGCATCGCGCAATCACAATTCATCATACAATCAATACATGCAATCAATCAATACATAAATGCAATACACTTACAAGTCAATAACACAGGCGCTCAGTCTCCTACACTCGTACAGGCTAGCTATCGATTCATGCTCAAACATTCAATTCATTGCAAGCCCCATTCAAACCGTCTGTCCGCTACGACATCCCAAGCCTGTCTGCCGAGCCGTTCAGCATTCTCGTCAGTCGGAGTAGAGTCCCCCTGCGTGACCCACAAGTTTCACGCTTGTACAGACTGACCAGCAACGGGCTTAGCGTTGCTCAGAGTTGAGCCTGGCTGGACTTCCCTGGCGCCGTCGAAGACGCCGCGTTGTAACTAGAGTGTTTAACATCGCTCAGAGTTGAGCCCGGTTTCATTTGCCTGGCGTTGGTAAAGACGACGCGTTGCAACTATGGGTGAGAATCTAACATTCTCCCACCCTCCTTTTCATGAAAGGGAATCCTTTCATGTACTTTATACAGCTTTTATTTATACTGTCAGAATCGAACCATGTAAGTCGTCTGACGTGACTCTTTGGTTTATATTAACATGTACAGGTAATTGTAAGTTATATTCACACAATCACCAATGTTGCTATGACGCAACACACATCAAGTACAATCATTTCGATGGATTATCACCTCAGCTGCAATGTGACACAGCCAGTTCGGTAAGTTACAGCGAACACGCACCTACCTCTCAACCAATATAACAAAAATTTCAAAAGATCAGGTCAGACTGCGAGCATCTACCTATAAGATGTTCCAACCTCAGACCCCAACCTCACTTAGTCGGGTAGTCTAATTAAGGTCTACAGCTTTGGTAACTCTCTCCATGCACAACTGACGTCATCTTGACGTGTTACCCATCAGGCAACGTGATGATGGTTTTAATACATGTTACACATTACCAACAATTTTAATTATGTCCCTTGGTTGTAATACTAAGGTTATGGGCTGTAATTTCACCATGCTTTCACAAAATACATTACATTTATAAATTTATTTCTATGTGTCATAATTTGATACTTATTGACAAAAGTGAACACAATGTCACTGTTGTGAACAAGTAAATCAATTTACGATCTTAAGATTACATCTACCGATATCTTAATATACAATTCCGTATATGGAAAATTTGGACTCACAAGGTTTGTATAACGTGTTACTTCTTTGTGAGATTTAAACTATCGTCTGCTAGTTTTCAGACTAATTTACATAAACACCGGAAATACACAGTTGTTATTTTCAGTTGTAATTAACACAGTGTTTTAAGTTGACAATACCACACAGTACTTCCTTCTGGATGTTACATAACTAAACGGAGTAACCAGTTCTTGAAAACAGCTGTTGGGTAGTTTCTTCGGTGTGGATTACAGTGTTCTTCTAGGATACGGCTGTCACAGTCTCTTTCGCACGGATTAAAATACGGTGGGCCAATCTGTGGTGTAAGTACTGGGCTACACGGTGGGCCAATCTGTGGTGTAGGTACTCCGGATACTCGAAGTAGTTCAAGCACAGTAAGTTTTTGGATCCTGTAGTACTGTTCCGTGACACTCGTAGTACATGTTTAATACATATTTAAAAGAATATACACATTCTATCACATATCTCACAAATATTCGATACACTCATTCACATAATAATATAATATACATAAAATATTTACAATGGGAGATTAAATCCCTATCACATACATTGCACAGCGTTACTGACATTCTTTCAAATGTGGCTGTGGTGTTGAGCACTTACACTTTTCAGCTTACACATTATCTGCAGTGTGCTCAGGTGCTATATGGCTACTGGGTGAGTCGTATGGGCATCTAGAAAGAAGGTCGGCCAATGAATTTTGTGAGCCACTTATATGTTTGACTTCAAAGCTAAAGTCCTGCAGAAGCAGTGACCATCTTGCCACCCTGGTGTTACTTGGTGTCCCTCTGGTGATAATAGTCAATGGGCTATTGTCGGTTTCAACTATAAAGTGCTTCCCTAAAAGAAATCGGGAAAGTTTACGTACCGAAAACACAAGAGCGAGTGCCTCAAGTTCCGGCGTGCTGTAATTTCGTTCTCTGGCTTTCAACTTGCGGCTTACATAGTATACTGGGTACAAAATTTGATCGTGTTCCTGGAGAAGTACCCCTCCAATCGCTACTGAGCTCGCATCACATATTAACCTGAAAATAACGTTAAGATCAGGTAATTTCAGAATAGGTTCATTAGAAAAATAAGATAATACTTTCGAAAATGCAGGTCGTAAGCATTCGCTGTTCACAATAACATTTGGTTCTTTCTTTGTTAGTAGGTTAGTGAAACATTCGGTCAATTCAGCAAAATGTGGAATAAATTGTCTGTAATAGTTTAGCAGACCTAAGACACTTCGCAACTCTTTCTTAGTTGTCGGAAGCGACAATTTTAGAATTCTGGACATGATGTTATCGTCAGTCGAGACAAAGCCATTTGAGATCTTGTAGCCCAAAAATGAAATTTCTTGATAGGCTATCTCGACTTTGGATGGTTTAACTGTCAATCCGTGTTGTCTGATTCTGTCGAATGTCTGCTGTAATGCTGTTATGTGGTCTGTCATGTTCTTCGTATGTATGCAAATGTCGTCCATGTACCAAATTATGTTAGAAATGTCTGTCAACAGAAGTCTTGTCATTCTTACAAAGGTCGCTGGAGCATTAACTAGCCCGAATGGCAACTTGCACCATTCGTATAGTCCCCAGGGTGTGGCATATGCTGTCAGCTGTATGCTGTCAGGGTGTACCGGTATTTGCCAATAACCTTTTGTCACGTCAAGTTTCGTAAAGTAACGTGAGTGTGTCAGTTCAGTCAGTATGTCTTCACAGTTGTTTATCGGTTCTAAATCCGACTGTGTGATGTTAAGTTTACGATAGTTAACACAGAGTCTTATAGTGTTGTCCTTTTTCTTCACAATGACAATGGGAGAGCAAATATGTGACTGTGATAGTCTGATGATATGGTTTGTCTCTAAGTCAATAATGTCCTGGTGTAGTTTGTCCTTGTAATGTATGGGAATGGAGTATGGTCTGCATTTTATTGGAATGTCGGATGTCAAAATAATATGATGATGCACTAATTCTGTCTGCCTGGAGTGGTGTACTCCTGTAGCAATTGTCTGCAACTGTCAGTATCTGTCTGTGTCAGATTAGGATTAAACTTGATGTCCTGCAGGTTTGTTGTCGTGTCAAGTGATGGTGTCGATAGTTCGTCAGTATCGTCGTTATCTGTCTGGTCCACTATCGTCGTGCTTGCTGTAGTCTCTATCTGGTCCTCGTTCCTGTTGTAATATGGTTTAAGCATATTTATGTGGAATATCTTGTGTTTGTCCCTAACTGGAATTTCGTAATCTACAGTCGAAATTTGTCGTAACACTTTGAACGGTCCTTGAGTCTGTCAGTAGATGTCTGTCGCTTGGCAATAGAAGAAGAACGTCCTATCCTGGCGTCAGTGTTATCGTCCTGTTTCCTCTGTTAGCGTACTGTCGGTAAATAGCACCTGATTGTTTCAGTGCTTCTTTGGCTAACACACAAGATTTCATTATCCTTTCACGCAGTGATGTTACATGTTCATAAGATGAAATAGGTTTGTGTACAGTTTCACTTTCAGTCAACATGGAATGGTACATTGATAATGAGCCGCGTGGTTTGGCACCATATACAAGTTCAAATAGTGAGAAACCTGTGCTGGCATGAGGCACTTCCCGGTATGCAAATAAAATAGCAGGTAACTACGTATCCCAGTCTTCAGGGTGTTCCTGGGTAACTTTTGATAGCATGTGCTTAAGATCCCCGTTGATCTTTTCTATAATTCCCGTTGAGTGAGGATGGTAGGGGCTGTTGAAACACTTCTTTACCCCTAACATTATAGTAAAGGCTTGAGTGGCTAATGCTATGAACTTACTACCCCGATCTGAGAGGATGGTATCAGGGAACCCTACCCTAGCAAAAATATGGAAAAAGACTTCCATGATGTCTTTGGAAGTTATGTTGGTAAGAGGAATCGCCTCTGGCCATCGGCTACAGAGGTCAATTATCGTTAGAATATATTTATTCCCTCTGGATGTTATATGGTTAAGAGGACCAACTATATCGACATAGATCTTTTCAAAAGGTCTGCTTGCTAAGTCTGTGATTTGCAGTTCAGCTTGCGGGTGTTTACCCTTTTTGACAAGCTTCTGGCAGATGTCGCAAGTTCTGCAATACTGTTTGGTATCACTGCAGAATTTAGGCCAGTAGAATTGAGTAAGTAACCTCGATCTAGTTTTAGCATAAGCCATATGCCCTTCAAAGGGTATGTCGTGCGCTAGATGTAATGCTTGTTTGCGGTGTTCTGATGGTAGCACCGTTTGTTTTGTAGTGCCTTTAGTAGTACCTTTGGTATAGTACCGTGTCAGAATCCCATTCTTCAGAGCAAAATACCATCTTGCGTTCTTTGCTAATCGTGGATTTTGGCCTATTAATTTAAAATATTTCTGCAAAGATCGATCGGCTTTTTGGGCTGTTATAAATTTCTCCCTGGTTGTTTCAGGAGATGTTACAACTGGGCTCACCATTTGTAAAGCCTCTGTCTGATCGATTCGATCTTGCATTTGAGCAGCAGATCTGGTTACTGCATTTGTAATATCAAGGTTATTAATCACATTATCAGTTGGTATTACATTCAGATCCATACATTCATGTGATGATGTTAATGAATTGGCAAACATACATTCATTTACAGGTG
>JACEFZ010012547.1:0-24938 GCA_014155875.1 Cepaea nemoralis
TATCGTAGTGAAGAAGGTAGACCCATTAAGTAAGCCTAAAATATCGTCTATCACCGGCAATGGGTAAGCTACATTCTTAGTGATTTTGTTCAACGCCCTGTAGTCACAGCAAAATCGTTGTGAACCATCGGCCTTGGTCACTATGACGATCGGAGATTACCATTCTGACCTTGATCTTGTTATTATTCCTGCTTTCAACATGTCTTCTATTGCCTTTTCGACAATTTCTCTATTCCTTAAGGGAGTTCTATACGGTTTCAAACTAATTGTTGGGTGATCTCCAGTATCTATTTCCATAGTAACTGTTTGGTCTTCCCCAATTCTAAGTCGTTTAATTGCAAAAACATCTTGATTCTCTTTATAAGTTTTTCTAATATTTCCTTATTTTCTGGTGGAGCTTTTAACTGTGCTAATAATTCTTGTTCTCTTGTTATTTTGTCTACTGAATATATTTGAGATGTATGTTTTCTGAATGGATGGATCAATTCATCATTCTGCACGTTCCGTCTTCTTCCACGCTTATTCCTGGTATTGATTCTTTTCATATGGGTTTCTGAACATTTCGGCATTTCTACTCTATCTGTTGCTAATACACTGTTAGTATCATGTTCTACTTTGGCTATTACACATCCTCAATACAATTTAATTTCTCTGCCTGTGTTGTTAATAATCATTACTGGAAAAGTTAAGTGTTTATCTAATGCCATTATTCCATCTGGAACTTCTAGACCAGGCTCATCTATTACCTCCCTTTGTAATTCTGTTATTCTAACTGTATGTCCTACTAAATAATACGGATTTCTTTTCACTTTCGCCTGTATCAGATTAACCGTTTGTGGTTTTAAAGTCGTGGACATTTTAACTCTAACCAGTGATGATATGTGCATGTCCTCTTCTAAATCTACATACACGCCCTTGAATCTTAATTTGTGCAGATCAAAAAAATGTCTTACCAGTTTTTAGTAAGAAATCTCTACCTATAAGCATGTTCCTATTTAAGTCTTTCACTACATGAAAAAATGTCTTACGTTGATTCCTCCTAATTTGAGATTTATCATTGTTTGACCAACTACTTGTAAATTTTGTCCTGTAACAGAGTGAAGATTATCGTGACTCATTAATATTTTGCAATTTTTCATTATTTTGTATAGAAAATTTTCTTTGATTACACTAACCTGAGCTCCCGAATCAATTAATGTACGGATTCTATATTTCCCTATTTCTATTATGCATGAACTGGGGTCTGTTTTATTTACTGAAAATTGTTTGATTTCAGCCAGTTGAGAGCACTTTCTACTCGTCCTGCTTTACCTGTCATTAAAATATTCTTTAAATCTTGGGACCTTGTTATCTTCCCTCCTACTGCAGGTCCTATTCAATAGGTGGGATTCCAGTTTTCCTGTGTTCTTGGCCTTGTAAAATTCCTCTGTCTACCTTCACAATTCCTATTTGATCTGTCATTGACATTTCTATTTTGTGTATTCGCCTGGACACGCCTGTTACCACAGAACCTAAAAATTTGTCCGTGTTGACCACAACCCCAACAGACTATATTTGTGTTACCTACCGTTTCTCTTGTAGGATTTCTCATTTGTCTTCTTCTATCATAAGTATTTACATTACCTCCCTGCAACGTCTGTATTCCTCCTCTTCTATTCCACCCGAACCTTGTTTGTCCTACCTCCACGGGCTCTTCAATCCTTTCTTCCCGACTAGTTCCTATTTCTCGTCCTACTCTCAGTCTAAATCTTCGTCTCAAATTCTCTTCCTGTACAGCTATATCCACAGCTTGTGATAATCTCTCAGGGTTTTCTCTCATTAACTTAAATGTCAGTCCATCTGACTTGATACCATCTACAAATTTCCCGACCAACATTCGTTCCACTTCTTCCCCTCGTACGTTCTGTCCCAGGAATGCTTCTTCAGCTAGATTACTCAATCTATCACTAAATAATTGTACAGTTTCTCCAGTGTTTTGCTTGGATTGTCTTAACACTGAAAACGCATGCTGAGGATCTGTGATTTCAGCATACTTGCGGGCCAGGTCATCCTTGAACTGCTCCCATGTCTCATCAGTCCTTGCCTCTAATTTTCTTCGAATGTGATCTGAAACTGGTTCTATAGTGGCCTGATAAGCAATTTTCATCTTCATCCGTTGCCGCCACCAAAAATGCATGTTTCTCTACCGAAGTCATCCATTTCTTGAAATCCTTCGCCTGTCCACTAAATTTTACAATCTCTGTCCCTATTCCTTGTTGTTTTATGGCTGTGTTGAGTCTGCCTATTGCCGTGCCTACTCCAGTTAACACCTGTGTCAACAAAACCTGTTCCTCTGCCATGTTGAAATATGCTGAAATACAATTTATATCACCAAATTGACAATTATAATTAACAAATATCAATAAGTATACCACTATATTTAAATTATAGGAGGAACGCAAGTAATTGTTCTTCTTCTAAAGATCAAATGTTCCAGTAGATTAATCAATCCTATCCAACACACCAGACTATGTGATACTAGTCTTACATTAATTTAACTAACAGTTATGGGTGAAATACCTCTTCCACGGGTCCCCGGTGAACTAAGTCCAAATATGCCGACGGATGATTGTACTTGACAGTTGTAGGCTTTGTATAACAAACGAGGGTGTCGTGTTCCTCTATTCTACCATAACGAAAGGAGAACTTCTGAACTTTTGATTTCACCCATGGTCGGGCACTCCAGACTTGTGGCTTCTTTTCACCCGAAAAAGGGCACTTCTGGTCGTCTTCACCCGAAAAAGGGCACGTCTGGAAACGGCTCTAGCTTGATGAAGCGATTTAATTAGGGTCCCCTCTTCAGCAGGACGGCAACCCAGTTTGCCCACCCACTTCCGAAGGTTCCACATTAACGTTTTCGCTTGGTTTGAGTGACATTTTGATAAGCCAGAGTTCAGGATAGCTGCATTGACGACTGGAGTTAATTTTCGCAAGAAGTTTCCTCGTAATTTGAGCTAACGATCCAAACGAATGAGCAAATGGCTTGGTTCAGTATAAGGGTTGACCACCAACCTCTCGTGTTTAAGGATGAACTTCACTTCAGGCAACCAAGGTCAGGTTCAATGACGATAACGGCTCCTGCAAAACGAGATTTTCAGGCAGGATTTTGACGTTCCAAAAAAACAACAACAGCCAGGTGCTCAAAGCTGTACAATGACGATGGCAGTTCTGTTCCACACTTAAGAATATTATACTTCGTGTGAGGGTTTTAACGAACATCAGCCAGCTCCATCATAAAGACTTGCAGATTCTGTTTTGTTAGCTTCTTAATAATACACGACTTCAAGTTTCCGTGGGTTTTTGATAATTTCCACCTTCTAGACATCCATCGTTCTGCCTTGTGATGATGACTTCTACTTGTGGCCGCGACAGCTCAAATCCTGGTGTACGGGCTTGTCAGAGTCTCACATGGAGTCGGTAAGAACATAAAGATAGAAGGGAACTAGAGAAGGGACATAACCCCAATACAAGGGAGACACACTCGAATGCTCGAACAATCTAGAGCCTTCGAGAAGGTCAGTTCGCCTACAGCTCCGTGGACACGCTGACCGCGTGCCAGGACCTGTTCCACGAGAAGCTCGGGGAGAGTTACAGCCCGTGTCCGAGAAACGATAGAGGGCAGACGCCGACTGGACATCGAACAAGTAACAGGGCTTAACTTAAGGGGGACTTGATAGATTGAATACACAAGTGTATTTAGGAGTGTTACTCACTCGATAGATAGATGATAGAGTTTGTTGTAATGATTATGTATGATGGATTTGTTGTGAACTCCTATGATCATGTTTGCCACGTCGCTGGCTGCGAAGACCATTCTTCGCCAGCTTACTGTAAATAAATCATGTCAGATAGTATCAGAACGGAGTTTGTTGCCTGTATGAACCCAAGTTTCATTCCCCTAGGTATCTAGGACGTTGACAGGGCTCCATTTCATACTGTTGCAGATCACGGAGTCTGAATATAACTGAAGATAACTGCAATAGATGAAGTCAAAGCTCCGAGCAAAGTGTATATATGTCCGTTTATTAGTCCAGGTATAAAAACGAATACAATGAATTGAAACACGTCTGGCTAAGTCGAATACTGAGTTGGGACTGCCCTATGTTTACCCTCGACGTCACGCGTGAGCTTCCCTAACAACTCGTTCAATTGTGCTCACGCGTGCATCATTTATCACTTATTCATTTCCCAAACCCTTTTCTATTGCACACTAACTATCTCCCAAACTACTAACAGAGATGGTGCTCTGTTACACTGGCCGATGGTCACTGCCACCAAGTTGTTTTCCAACAATTCGTGTAATGTTCCACTCCAGGTCTGATGAATAAAAAGCCAGGTCGGGTGTAGATGTAGTGTGCCATGATCCCGAGTCGAAGATATGTGGGTCGGACGGCTTGTTAATCAAGATGAACATATTCTCGTCCTGCCAGTCTTCCAGTCTCTCTCCTCTATGTTTCATGTGATCATAGCCCCAGCTCTGCGAGTGGCTGTTGAAATCGCCACACACAATAATTTTTTCTGTTAATGGTAGTGTGTTAAGTGCCTGTGGGTGGTCACCGGGACAGTAGTATTTGATCAGGTCTAGATCCGTATTGTCTTTCTTGGTTTTTTTTTTTTTTTTTAAATATCCCTTACAGGGACGTTGCAGCAAACATCAGCATTTTTCAGCTGCTGTTGATGTACTCGGCAAGATTACGCTCAGTAGTTTGCCATTGCTTTCTGAGCGACCTGCTCACATACCCCTAAGTTACCAACGCGGCGAGAACCACTACCGATTCTCACGCAGGATACGTTCCTCAGGTAGATATACGGGATTACAAGAAAGTCGTTTAACTCATAGGCCAGGGAGACCGGCATCGTGTGGATTAGCTTTCCCTATAAACAGTGTCCCTCCCCATGAGGCGAACCGACTCCGATTTCAGGGGTATTAGTCATTTACGTCTCCAAGTCAAGAACGATATCTTAAGCCCCTTCCGTGTAAACTTCAATGTGGGAAGCAGTGATGTTATTTTTATTTTTACAAAGGTCAATATCCCACCATTTCGTCTGTCCTTTAGGTCAGATCGGTAACACTGGTAGCCTCTGATATTGATGGCTATGTTTTCATTGAGGTCAGCTTCTTGCAATCAACATATACTTTTTGGATTTCTGTTTGTTTATTTTGGCATCACTTCCTTTACCAACTGTCTGAAGGTGTGAAGTATATTCATTATGTTGTAGGGAAGAAAGCGGTGTCATCTGCATGAGCAATTAGTTTCCGCTCCCCTAACCCTTGCATAAATGTTCCCTTAATCTTGCTTCTAAGAGTTGTTCTAGTTTGAGTACATATAGGATTAGTGATAGTGGACACCCTTGTATTACAGATACTGTGATCCTGAAACTGGCAGTGAGTGAATGATTGACCAGTACAAGAGGAAGGATGGACAGTCTTTCTGGTGGGTGTATGTGTGTGATGATATCTCTAATGAAGTGTGTATGTTGGTGTATGTTTCTGTGTTGAATACTGCACTGTTGGTCTGAGAGTATCAGTGATGGTTTGAACGTATTTATTTTGTTTGCAAGTGATTTTGCTAAAAAAAATTGTAGTTTGTATTTAATATTGATATGGGACAATATTTTTTCAGATGTGTTCTGTCTGTGTTGTTTTTAAGTCCGGGATTTATTCACGTGGACTTCTAGTAACGAAATTTCCCCTGGTCTCAGGGTAGTGAGATCGGACGGCCAGTGTGTATTTTTGCACACGTAAAAAAATGTCATTGGCAGTTGGAAATCGAAAAAAGAGTAGCCTAATGGCGCTGTCGGGGAAAAATTTCGAGTTAAAAATCTACCCAAAGTATTTCAGGATCCTCGCCGGTGCTACGGAATTCGTGCACTGAGCTGAGATTCTTTGGACTCAGGCTTGATTTAGGAGTAGAACGGAGCACTTATGGGTTACACCAGTGTGCCATGATGTTGATCCGTTGACTAAACTAAATTAAGCTAAACTAATTGTCTTTAAGTATGAGTGTTATGTATGACATGTTGCAACTGTCTGGGAGTTCTTGATTTGTGAAAAGCTTCTTGGTAGAGTTTTAGAAGGAAGCTTCCTGGGATAAGAAAGAAGTGCTGGTAAACTTCTACATTGAGTCCATCTGGTTCTGGTGCGTTGTCTATTTGCATTTGATTGATTGCATGTGTTATGTCTGCTAATCTGTCAGACAGTTTCCCTTTTGAATTGTAAGAACCCATTATATTAAGAACTTTTGGCTTTTTACAAGCCGGACAAAAATTTGTTGGTCATATTAAAAAACAAGATGTGGTCATTGAAGGGATAAATTCAGGAAAAATAAGAAAATGAGTTATAAGACTCTCACGCATGTAAAATAAAGCCATTATTTTTACAAAATCCTTCAAGATAACTAATATTATTATCCCATTATTTATCACGCACATAACTTTCGTTAACTTCTATGGAAACGTAATAAAGAATAAGATAAACACCACAATTATTTACATCACAAAATACCTTTATAATAATTTTAGTAATGTCCATTGAATCAACTGTTATGGTGTTATGTCTCTTTCATCTAATGTGATTATATGATTTCTTATAAATCGGTTTTATGTCGTACAAAACAGTGTGTATTCACAAGGTTCAATGTGTGTTTTTTACTTAGATTGATTGATTGATTGATTGATTGATTGATTTAGGAACTGACATCACAGCATTCGGGGCATTTCCATAAGCGCTCCGTCCCCATCCTCAGAAGCCAGCGAAGAGTTCCAACCTCAATAGTACCACTAGCAATCTGATTATATGTGCGTCTCGCCTTTCCTCTAAGCGTCAAGCAACGGCCAGATCCCCTCGTCACTCCTCGCTGTCGCATTCTTGCCAGATCATGGTGATCCATTTGCTCCTCCGAGGTGTACAAGTGCTCCCACAAGGCCGCAACCACGTCTGCCTTATCATGCATTAATACTCCACCAAGTTTTGCAGAGCCAGCCAATCTGTCTGCCTGTTTATTCCCCAGCACACCAGCATGCTCCGGAGAAAAGATCCAGACGATGCTTGCCACCCGTGACTTCCGAGGCGAAGCAAGCCACTCTGCACGAAGCTTGCCTGTCCTCACCCTACTCGGCATGCTTTCTGAGTCAGTTACAATCACGATGTGTGTGTGTGTGTGTTGTGAATAGTATTCCCCATCCAGCGGAAAGGTACACTGACTGCCTCCACCTCCATTCTTAAGCTAGATGTTGTGATATCATATGCCGGGCTCTCCTGCATCTGTGTAGATAATCACATCATCCGGGCGAGCATTATTTTTTTTAATTTAGATTATACCATTACCCTTACCCAGTTCAACCTCAAAGTGAAGTTATACTAGGGTCCATCCCTGGCTCAGATTAATAATCCTGTTAGTGTTACTGAGTCCATAAATAGCGGCTGATTACGGTTTCACACACACAGGATAAATTTGAAGTTGATTGTTGTCCAAAGAAGGCAATGGCGCCATAATATAATTGTGTGGTTTCCTTTACATTTGGAAATACAACAAGGCCGCAAATATAAAAGGCAACATTATAATCACCAAGTGTAATGCCAGCTGGCGTAAGCGTTCATGTCTCTCCGCATATCTTGGTCTTTGGTGGTCTGGATCAACTCTGCTGCTGATATTCCTCCATGCCACCGTCGAAATCCATCCAGCATCCTTTCTCTTGGTCGGCCTCTGCCTCTCATCCCCTCGATCTTTATAGTCGTCACCACGTTCTCCATATCTTTCTTCTCATCACATGACCAAAGAAAGCGGTTTGTCTCTTTCTTATTGTTGTATACAATGTTCTAGTTTCATTAGCCTCTTTTAGGCAATCGTCTTTAGGTACTGTGGCGGTTCAAGGAATTCGCAACATTCGTCTGAGGAATCGCATCTCTGTTGCTTCCAAGTTCTTCCTAATTTGTTCATTTACATTCTAAGATTCACTGATATAGAAAATTAGGTTCCATATAGCATTTCACCACTCTCTTTCTTACATTCAATGATAGTGACTTATTGCATAAGGTACGTTTCTTTTTCTGAAATGCAGCTTTTGTTTGCTTTATTCTGTTCTGAATCTCTGCTGTGAACCTTCCATCTGATGTTATAAATTTCCTCCAGGTATTTAAAATTATCCACTTAGTTAAGGAGTTTCCATTCTATTTACAGTTCACATTTTAGTATCACTTTTTGTTTTCTTTGATAACACCATTGTTTCTGAAATTCAAAACAATGTTTTCCCGTGATGAATTTGAATAATGAAGACACAAACAATAGATTGCACGATTTATTGCCTGGCATATTTCGCTGCATCTCGTCAGGTACATACTGCAGAAATCACACAACTTACGTGAATTAATTAGATAAATCCTTCAAACTGAAATATACACATGTTCGCACAGTAATGTCGATTGTCTACCACGGTAATTTTAAACTGACTAACATGTCTTTCTGCTTACACAAGGACAGCTTACTTTAACAATCGACTACTTTGTGTGTTGAACAACACACGGGAGGCACTGTCTCTTTCAACTACGTGACCACTCTCGAGCATATGTCTCCCGACCGATGAAGCCAGACTTTTCCGGTGTGTCGGCCTGCCTAGGCTACCATCTTCTGTGTGTAGTATCTTGTCCAACCAATTCGGAATATGTTCCGAAACCCTGCAATGTAACTGTCGCTCAGTTCTGCCTATGTAGATGGCCTCGCATCTGCATGTAAATTGGTAAATACAATTTGATTTTCCGTACAAAGCTACATGTTCTTTTACTGCTGGGATTGGGATCGGTGTGTTTCTGTACCTGATGAAAAGAGCTGCAGCACAGAATGTTCGCTCGACTGCTGTGGTGAGCATTGTTTCTATTTTCTTGATAATCAAGGAGAGTTCTTTGCTTGCACTCTCTGTTACTTTAATGTCCAACAATTGTTGTGGAATTTTTTGCATTATTCGCCATCAATACATGGTCACCTGCATAGTGTATATTGTTTATACTATAACCTCTGATTAGTATTCAGACTGGCACATCTTTATAGTGAACACAATATATTAAGACTTCTGACTGAACACATTTCACGAAAGGCAATTATAAAGGAATCTAATTATCTCTTTTGTTTAAAACTTCACTAACATTCGACAAGGATTGGATTATCTGCATGGATGTAGCATTTTGGGATATAGGATGTAGGTCAGTAGCAGAGCGTTCGCTTTGTACGTGAAAGACCCTTGGTCCGAACCCCGACATCTTCAGAAATGTTTAGTTTTTGTTTGTTCTTTTGTCGATTAAATAACTGAGTACTTTTACAAATGAAAAAAAGAAGGATCTGCAATACGAATCCTTTCTCTTGGCATTGTGTAGGAAATTACGATGTTGACAAAGTCTCGTGGTTGAGTGAACAATTTGAAGACTTAGAATATGCTTTTGTCGGCCGTGAAGACACGGACTCTGACCACAGATTAGCACATCACACGGTCCTTAAACAAGCTCAGGTGGCGTGTGTTATGGTGTAATAGAAGCCGAAGCAATACTCACCCAGTCTCACCCGCCGAATGCTTGTGTCGTTGACCCACCCAATCTTCTTGATCACTCCACACAGTTTGATCATCAACACCACACGACGCCACCAAAACCTATTCATGCTTTAGTTATAATTACATTAGAATAAATCCATTTATAACCCTGCTGTGTTGTCGATTAATTTCGTCGATATGTGATGTTATGTCGTCTATATTTGTTGTTGTTTATACACTAAACCAAGCCCACAACAGACAATGATAAGTTATTTTAGGCCCCATCCCCGGTTCAGATTAATAATTCTGCGACTGAGTGAACCATAAATAGCGGCTGATCAAGGTTTCATCCACACAGGATATTAATTTGAAGGACATTGTTGTACTTAGAGGGTAATGGCGTGATTAAGATAGTGATGATTATTGGGTCTTCGAATACTATTTTGATTATATCATAACTTTTACCCTGTTTAACCTCAAAGAGAAGTCATATTAGGGTCCATCACAGGCTCAAATTAATAATTCTGTTACTGAGTCAGCCATAAACAGCGGCTGATTACGGGTTCATCCACACAGGATAAATTTGTAGTTGATTACTGTCCAAAGAGGGTAATGGTGCGATAATATAATTGTGTGTTTTCCTTTACATTTGCAAATACAACAAGGTGGTAGACATAAAAATAATCATCAAGTGTCATGTCCGCTGATGAAGGCGTTCATGTCTCTCCACATATCTCGGTCTGTGGTGTGCTGGATCAACTCTGCGGCTGATATCCCTCCATATCGCGTCTTCTTCCATCCAGCAACATTTCTCTTGGTCGGCCTCTGCTTCTCCTCCTCTCGATCTTTAAAGTCGCCACCATATTCTCCAATGCCTCTCTTCTCATATCATGACCAAAGAAAGCTAAGAAAGCTGTGTGTCTCTTTCTTATTGTTGTATATAATGTTCTAGTTTCATTAGCCTCTTTCAGGCAATCGTCGTTAGTTACTCTGGCAGTCCAAGGAATTAGCGACATTTGTCCTAGGAACCACAGCTCTATTGCTTCCACGATCTTCCTAATTTATTCATTTACATTCCAAGATTAACCGCCATACAGCAACACCGGTTCTAAATAGCATTTCAACACTTTCTTTCTTACATTTAACGATAATGACTTATTACATAGGATACGCTTCATTTTCTGAAATGCAGCTTTTGCTTGCCCTATTATGTTCTTGCCGGTCTCCCAGTTCGAGGAGTTAGCAACTTTCTCCGTAACCCCGAATATTCTCGTGGTTGACGTGAGCGCACGAGAATTGGAAGAGGTTCGAGTCGAGTCAGTGATTTATGAGAATATGGAGCCGGTCGATCAGAAAGCAATGGCAAACAACTGAGCGTAATCTTGCCAAGAAATCAACAATCAGCTGAAAGATGATGATGTTGATAGCGATGTCCTGTAGTTCTTAATCTCTTTTGTACATCTCCCATCTGATGTTATAAATGCCCCTAGCATTTAAAATTATCCACTTGGTTAAGAATTTGTCATCCTATATCCATTTCACATTTTGGTGTCACCTTTTTCTTTGATATCACCATTGTCACTGCTTTCTTGATAGTCAAGGAGATTCCTCGGTTTGCACTGTCTGTTACTATAATGTCCAACAATTCTTGTAGATCTTTTGCTTTATCTCGCCACCATTACTGTGCCATCTGCATAGTGTACACTGATTATATAATAACCTCTGATTAGTAATGAGACTAGCACAGATTTATGGTCAACACATAATATTAAGACTTCTGACTGAACACGTTTCACCGAAGGCAAATATAAAGGACCTTAATTATCTTTTCTTTAAACTTCACTCACATCCGATAAGGATTAGTTTAACTGCATGGATGTAGTAGTATTTTGGGATATAAGATGTAGGTCAGTGTTAAAGCGTTCGTTTTGCACTTGAAAGGTCCCTGGTTCGAATACCGGCATCTTCAGAAATGTTTATTTTTGTTTGTTCTCTTGTCGATTAAATAAATAATTACGGTTACAGATGAAAAAAAAGGATATGAAACACGAATCCTTTCTCTGGGCATTGTGTTGGAAATTACAGTTTCTTGTCAACACTGTAATTTCTAACACAATGCAAAGAGAAAGGATTCGTGTTTCATATCCTTTTTTCATCTGTAACCGTAATTATTTATTTAATCGACAAAGAACAAACAAAAATAAACATTTCTGAAGATGCCGGTATTCGAACCAGGGACCTTTCAAGTGCAAAACGAACGCTTTAACACTGACCTACATCCTATATTCCAAAATACTACTACATCCATGCAGTTAAACTAATCCTTATCGGATGTGAGTGAAGTATAAAGAAAAGATAATTAAGTTCCTTTATAATTGCCTTCGGTGAAACGTGTTCAGTCAGAAGTCTTAATATATTGTGTTGACCATAAATCTGCGCCAGTCTCAATACTAATCAGAGGTTATTATATAAACAGTATACACTATGCAGATGGCACAGTAATGGTGGCGGGATAAAGCAAAATATCTACATGAATTGTTGGACATTGTAGCAACAGAGAGTGCAAACAGAGGAATCTCCTTGACTATCAAGAAAACAGAAACGATGGTGATATCAAAGTAAAAGGTGACACCAAAATGTGAAATGGATATAGATTGACAAATTCTTAACCAAGTGGATAATTTTAAATGCCTAGGGGCATTTATAACATCAGATGGAAGGTGCACAACAGAGATTAAGAATTTAAATTTTTTTTTTAAAATGTTTTGCAGATCCTTTACAGGACATCGCTATCAACATCATCATTTTTCAGCTGATTGTTGATTTCTTGGCAAGATTACGCTCAGTTGTCTGACCTCAGTTGTCACTCGACCGGCTCCATATTCTCATAAATCACTGACTCGACTCGAACCTCTTCCAATTCTCGTGCGCTCACGTCAACCACGAGAATATTCAGGGTTACGGAGAAAGCTGCTAACTCCTCGACCAAGGAGACAAGCAAGAACATAATAGGGCAAGCAAAAGCTGCATTTCAGAAAATGAAGCGTATCCTATGTAAAAGTCATTATCGTTAAATGTAAGGAAGAGAGTGCTGAAATGCTACATAGAACCGATGTTGCTGTATGGTGGTTAATCTTGGAATGTAAATGAATAAATTAGGAAGATCGTGGAAGCAATAGAGCTGTGGTTCCTAGGACAAATGTCGCTAATTCCTTGGACTGCCAGAGTAACTAACGACGATTGCCTGAAAGAGGCTAATGAAACAAGAACATTATATACAACAATAAGAAAGAGACACACAGCTTTCTTAGCTTTCTTTGGTCATGATATGAAAAGAGAGGCATTGGTGAATATGGTGGCGACTTTAAAGATCGAGAGGAGGAGAAGCAGAGGCCGACCAAGAGAATGTTGTTGGATGGAAGGAGACGTGTCATGGGGGGAATATCAGCCGCAGGGTTGATCCAGCACACCACAGACCGAGATATGTGGAGAGAGATGAACGCCTTCATCAGCGGACATGACACTTGATGATTATTTTTATGTCTACCACCTTGTTGTATTTGCAAATGAAAAGGGAAAACACACAATTATATTATCGCACCATTACCCTCTTTGGACAATAATCAACTACAAATTTATCCTGTGGGGGTGAACCCGTAATCAGCCGCTGTTTGTGGCTGACTCAGTAACAGAATTATTAATTTGAGCCTGTGATGGACCCTAATATGACTTCTCTTTGGGGTTTAAAACAGGGAAAAAGTTATGATATAATCAAAATAGTATTCGAAGACCCAATAATCATCACTATCTTAATCACGCCATTACCCTCTAAGTACAACAATGTCCTTCAAATTAATATTCTGTGTGGATGAAACCTTGATCAGCCGCTATTTATGGTTCACTCAGTCGCAGAATTATTAATCTGAACCGGGGATGGGGCCTAAAATAACTTATCATTGTCTGTTGTGGGCTTGGTTTAGTGTATAAACAACAACAAATATAGACGACATAACATCACATATCGACGAAATCAATCGATAACACAGCAGGGTTATAAATGGATTTATTCTAATGTAATTATAACTAAAGCATGAATGGGTTTTTTGGTGGCGTCGTGTGGTGTTGATGATCAAACTGTGTGGAGTGATCAAGAAGATTGGGTGGGTCAACGACACAAGCATTCGGCGGGTGAGACTGGGTGAGTATTGCTTCGGCTTCTATTACACCATAACACACGCCACCTGAGCTTGTTTAAGGACCGTGTGATGTGCTATAATGTGTGGTCAGAGTCCGTGCCATCATGGCCGACAAATGAGCATATTCTAAGTCTTCAAATTGTTCACTCAAGCACGAGACTTTGTCAGCATCGTAATTTCCTACACAATGCCAAGAGAAAGGATTCGTATTGCAGATCCTTCTTTTTTTCATTTGTAAAAGTACTCAGTTATTTAATCGACAAAAGAACAAACAAAAACTAAACATTTCTGAAGATGCCGGGGTTCGGACCAGCGGCATTTCACGTTCAAAGCGAACGGTCTGCTACTGACCTACATCCTATATCCCAAAATACTACATCCATGCAGATAATCCAATCCGTGTCGAATATGAGTGAGGTTTTAAGCAAAAAAGATAATTAGATTCCTTTATAATTGCCTTTCGTGAAATGTGTTCAGTCAGAAGTCTTAATATATTGTGTTCACTATAAAGATGTGCAAGTCTGAGAGGTTATAGTATAAACAATATACGCTATGCAGGTGACCATGTATTGATGGCGAATAATGCAAAAAATTCCACAACAATTGTTGGACATTAAAGTAACAGAGAGTGCAAGCAAAGAACTCTCCTTGATTATCAAGAAAATAGAAACAATGCTCACCACAGCAGTCGAGCGAACATTCTGTGCTGCAGCTCTTTTCATCAGGTACAGAAACACCCCCGATCCCAATCCCAGCAGTAAAAGAACATGTAGCTTTGTACGGAAAATCAAATTGTATTTACCAATTTACATGCAGATCCGAGGCCATCTACATAGGCAGAACTGAGCGACAGTTACATTGCAGGGTTTCGGAACATATTCCGAATTGGTTGGACAAGATACTACACACAGAAGATGGTAGCCTAGGCAGGCCGACACACCGGAAAAGTCTGGCTTCATCGGTCGTGAGACATATGCTCGAGAGTGGTCACGTAGTTGAAAGAGACAGTGCCTCCCGTGTGTTGTTCAACACACAGAGTAGTCGATTGTTAAAGTAAGCTGTCCTTGTGTAAGCAGAAAGACATGTTAGTCAGTTTAAAATTACCGTGGTAGAAAATCGACATTACTGTGCGAACATGTGTATATTTCAGTTTGAAGGTTTATCAAATTTAAAATCACGTAGGTTGTGTGATTTCTGCAGTATGTACCTGACGAGATGCAGCGAAATATGCCAGGCAATAAATCGTGCAATCTATTGTTTGTGTCTTCATTATTCAAATTCATCACGGGAAAACATTGTTTTGAATGTCAGAAACAATGGTGTTATCAAAGAAAACAAAAAGTGATACCAAAATGTGAACTGTAAATAGAATGGAAACTCCTTAACTAAGTGGATAATTTTAAATACCTGGAGGAAATTTATAACATCAGATGGAAGGTTCACAGCAGAGATTCAGAACAGAATAAAGCAAACAAAAGCTGCATTTCAGAAAAAGAAACGTACCTTATGCAATAAGTCACTATCATTGAATGAAAGAGAGTGGTGAAATGCTATATGGAACCTAATTTTCTATATCAGTGAATCTTAGAATGTAAATGAACAAATTAGGAAGAACTTGGAAGCAACAGAGATGCGATTCCTCAGACGAATGTTGCGAATTCCTTGAACCGCCACAGTACCTAAAGACGATTGCCTAAAAGAGGCTAATGAAACTAGAACATTGTATACAACAATAAGAAAGAGACAAACCGCTTTCTTTGGTCATGTGATGAGAAGAAAGATATGGAGAACGTGGTGACGACTATAAAGATCGGGGGGATGAGAGGCAGAGGCCGACCAAGAGAAAGGATGCTGGATGGATTTCGACGGTGGCATGGAGGAATATCAGCAGCAGAGTTGATCCAGACCACCAAAGACCAAGATATGCGGAGAGACATGAACGCTTACGCCAGCTGGCATTACACTTGGTGATTATAATGTTGCCTTTTATATTTGCGGCCTTGTTGTATTTCCAAATGTAAAGGAAACCACACAATTATATTATGGCGCCATTGCCTTCTTTGGACAACAATCAACTTCAAATTTATCCTGTGTGTGTGAAACTGTAATCAGCCGCTATTTATGGACTCAGTAACACTAACAGGATTATTAATCTGAGCCAGGGATGGACCCTAGTATAACTTCACTTTGAGGTTGAACTGGGTAAGGGTAATGGTATAATCTAAATTTAAAAAATAATGCTCGCCCGGGTGATGTGATTATCTACACAGATGCAGGAGAGCCCGGCATATGATATCACAACATCTAGCTTAAGAATGGAGGTGGAGGCAGTCAGTGTACCTTTCCGCTGGATGGGGAATACTATTCACACACACACAAACACACACACACACACACACACACACACACACACACACACACACATCGTGATTGTAACTGACTCAGAATGCATGCCGAGTAGGGTGAGGACAGGCAAGCTTCGTGCAGAGTGGCTTGCTTCGCCTCGGAGGTCACGGGTGGCAAGCATCGTCTGGATCTTAGCTCCGGAGCATGCTGGTGTGCTGGGGAATAAACAGGCAGACAGATTGGCTGGCTCTGCAAAACTTGGTGGAGTATTAATGCATGATAAGGCAGACGTGGTTGCGGCCTTGTGGGAGCACTTGTACACCTCGGAGGAGCAAATGGATCACCATGGTCTGGCAAGAATGCGACAGCGAGGAGTGACGAGGGGATCTGGCCGTTGCTCGACGCTTAGAGGAAAGGCGAGACGCACATATAATCAGATTGCTACTGGTACTATTGAGGTTGGAACTCTTCGCTGGCTTCTGAGGATGGGGAAGGAGCGCTTATGGGAATACCCCGAATGCTGTGATGTCGGTTCCTAAATCAATCAATCAATCGATCAATCAATCTAAATAAAAAACACACAATGAACCTTGTGAATACACACTGTTTTGTACGAAATAAAACTGATTTATAAGGAATCATATAATCACATTAGATGAAAGAGACATAACAACATAACAGTTGATTCAATGGACATAACTAAAATTATTATAAAGGTATTTTGTGATGTAAATAATTGTGGTGTTTATCTTAATCTTTATTGCGTTTCCATAGAATTTAACGAATAGTTATGTGCGTGATAAATAATTGGGATAATAATATTAGTTATCTTGAAGGGTTGTTTAAAAAATAATGGCTTTATTTTACGTGCGTGAGAGTCTTATAACTCATTTTCTTATTTTTCCTGAATTTATCCCTTCAATGACCACTGCTTGTTTTTTAATATGACCAACATATTTTTGTCCGGCTTGTAAAAAGCCAAATGTTCTTAATATAATGGGTTCTTACAATTCAAAAGGGAAATTGTCTGACAGATTAGCAGACATAACACATGCAATCAATCAAATGCAAATAGACAACGCACCAGAACCAGATGGACTCAATGTAGAAGTTTACCAGCACTTCTTTCTTATCCCAGGAAGCTTTCTTCTAAAATTCTACCAAGAATATTTTCACAAATAAGAACTCGCAAACAGTTGCAATATGTCATACATAACACTCATACTTAAAGACAAATTAGTTTAGCTTAATTTAGTTAGTCAACGGATCAACATCGCGGCAAACTGGTGTAACCCATAAATGCTCTGTTCTACTCCTAACTCAAGCCTGAGTCCAAAGAATCTCAGCTCAGTGCACGAACTCCGTAGCACCGGCGAGGATCCTGAAATACTTTGGGTAGATTTTTAACTCGAAATTTTCCCCCGACAGCGCCATTAGGCTACTCTTTTTTCTATTTCCAACTGCCAATTAAATTTTTTACGTGTGCAAAAATACACACGGGCGTCCGATCTCACTACCCTGAGACCAGGGGAAATTTTGTTACTAGAAGTCCACGCGAATAAATCCTGGACTTAAAAACAACTCAGACAGAACACATCTGAAAAACTATTGTACCCATATCAATATTAAATACAAACTACAATTTTTTAGCAAAATCACTTGCAAACAAAATAAATACGTTCAAACCATCATCTGATACTCTCAGACCAACAGTGCAGTATTCAACACAGAAACATACACCAACATACACACTTCATTAGAGATATCATCACATCACATACACCCACCAGAAAGACTGTCCATCCTTCCTCTTGTACTGGTCAATCATTCACTCACTGCCAGTTTCAGGATCACAATATCTGTAATACAAGGGTGTCCACTATCACTAATCCTATATGTACTCAAACTAGAACAACTCTTAGAAGCAAGATTAAGGGAACATTTACGCAAGGGTTATGGGAGCGGAAACTAATTGCTCATGCAGATGACACCGCTTTCTTCCGTACAACATAATGAATATACTTCACACCTTCAGACAGGTAAAGGAAGTGATGCCAAAATAAACAAACAGAAATCCAAAAAGTATATGTTGATTGCAAGAAGCTGACCTCAATGAAAACATAGCCATCAATATCAGAGGCTACCAGTGTTACCGATCAGACCTAAAGGACAGGCGAAATGGTGGGATATTGACCCTTGTAAAAATTACATCACTGCTTCCCACATTGAAGTTTACACGGAAGGGGCTGAGTATCAGACACTTAAACTTAAGATATCGTTCTTGACTTGGAGACGTAAATGACTAATACCCCTGAAATCGGAGTCGGTTCGCCTGATGGGAAGGGACACTGTTTATAGGGAAAGCTAATCCACACGATGCCGGTCTCCCTTTTTCGTAATCCCGTATATCCACCCGAGGAACGTATCCTGCGTGAGAATCGGTAGTGGTTCTCGCCGCGTTGGTAACTTAGGGGTATGTGAGCAGGTCGCTCAGAAAGCAATGACAAACTACTGAGCGTAATCTTGCCGAGTACATCAACAGCAGCTGAAAAATGCTGATGTTTGCTGCAACGTCCCTGTAAGGGATATTTAAAAAAAAAAAAAAACCAAGAAAGACAATACAGATCTAGACCTGATCAAATACTACTGTCCCGGTGACCACCCACAGGCACTTAACACACTACCATTAACAGAGAAAAATTATTGTGTGTGGCGATTTCAACAGCCACTCGCAGAGCTGGGGCTATGATCACATGAAACATAGAGGAGAGAGACTGGAAGACTGGCAGGAACGAGAATATGTTCATCTTGATTAACAAGCCGTCCGACCCACGTATCTTCGACTCGGGATCATGGCACACTACATCTACACCCGACCTGGCTTTTATTCATCAGACCTGAGTGGAACATTACACGAATTGTTGGAAAACAACTTGGTGGCAGTGACCATCGGCCCGTGTAACAGAGCACCATCTCTGTTAGTAGTTTGGGAGATAGTTAGTGTGCAATAGAAAAGGGTTTGGGAAATGAATAAGTGATAAATGATGCACGCGTGAGCACAATTGAACGAGTTGTTAGGGAAGCTCACGCGTGACGTCGAAGGGGAAACATAGGGCAGTCCCAAATCAGTATTCGACTTAGCCAGACGTGTTTCATTCATTGTATTCGTTTTTTTACCTGGACTAATAAACGGACATATATACCTTTGCTCGAGCTTTGACTTTATCTATTGCAGTTATCTTCAGTTATATTCAGACTCCGTGATCTGCAACAGTATGAAATGGAGCCCTGTCAACGTCCTAGATACCTAGGGGAATGAAACTTGGGTTCATACAGGCAACAAACTCGTTCTGATACTATCTGACATGATTTATTTCAGTAAGCTGCGAAGAAAGGTCTTCGCGCCAGCGACGTGGCAAAATGATCATAGGGGTTCACAACAAATTTCCCTCATACATAAACATTACAACAAACTCTATCATCTATCTATCGAGTGATAACACTCCTAATCACTTGTGTATTCAATCTATCAAATCCCCCTTAAGTTTTAAACCCGGGTTTCTTGTTCGATGTCCATCGGCGTCTGCCCTCTATCGTTTCTCGGGCACGGGGTGTAACTCTCCCCGAGCTTCTCGTGGAACAGGTCCTGGCACGCGGTCCGTGTCCACGGAGCTGTAGGCGAAATGACCTTCTCGAAGGGTCTAGATTGTTTAGCATTCGAGTGTGTCTCCCCTTTTATTGGGGGTTTTGTCCCCTTCTCTAGTTTTTCCCCTTTTTCTTTATGTTCTTTCCGACTCCCGGGGAGACTCTGACAATCCCCCTACACCAATTTGAGCTGTCGCGGCCACAAGTAGAAGTCATCATCACAAGGCAGAACGATGGATGTCTAGAAGGGGGAAATTATCAAAAAACCCCCGGGAAAATTGAAGTCGTGTATTATTAAGAAGCTAAAAAAACAGAAACTGCAAGTCTTTATGATGGAGCTGCCCGATTTTCGTTAAAACCCTCACACGAAGTATAATATTCTTAAGTGTGGAACAGAACTGCCCTCGTCATTGTACAGCTTTTAGCACCTGGCTGTTTTTGTTTTTTTTGGAAAAGTCAAAAACCCGCCTGAAAAACTCGTTTTGCAGGAGCCGTTATCGTCCCCTTTAACCTGACCTTGGTTGCCTGAAGTGAAGTTCATCCTTAAACCGAGAGGTTGGTGGTCAACCCTTATACTGAAACCCAAACCCCTTTGCTCATTCGTTTGGATCGTTAGCTCAAATTACGAGGAAACTTCTTGCGAAAATTAACTCCAGTCGTCAATGCAGCTATCCTGAACTCTGGCTTATCAAAATGTCACTCAAACCAAGCGAAAATGTTAATGTGGAACCTTCGGAAATGGGTGGGCAAACTGGGGTTTCCGTCCTGCTGAAGAGGGGACCCTAATTAAATCGCTTCATCAAGCTAGAGCCGTTTCCAGACGTGCCCTTTTTCGGGTGAAGACGACCAGAAGTGCCCTTTTTCGGGGGAAAAGAAGCCACAAGTCTGGGGTGCCCGACCATGGGTGAAATCAAAAGTTCAGAAGTTCTCCTTTCGTTATGGTAGGAAAAGAGGGGAAAACGACACCCCCGTTTGTTTACAAAGCCTACAACTGTCAAGTACAATCATCCGTCGGCATATTTGGACTTAGTTCAACAGGGGACCCGTGGGAAAAGGTATTTCACCCATAACTGTTAGTTAAATTTAAAGTAAGACTAGTATCACATAGTCTGGTGTGTTGGATAGGATTGATTAATCTACTGGAACATTTGATCTTTAGAAGAAGAACAATTACTTGCGTTCCTCCTATAATTTAAATATAGTGGTATACTTATTGATATTTGTTAATTATAATTGTCAATTTGGTGATATAAATTGTATTTCAGCATATTTCAACATGGCAGAGGAACAGGTTTTGTTGACACAGGTGTTTTAAATGGAGTAGGCACGGCAATAGGCAGACTCAACACAGCAATAAAACAACAAGGAATAGGGACAGAGATTGTAAAATTTAGCTGGACAGACGAAGGATTTCAAGAAATTGGATGACTTCGGTAGAGAAACATGCATTTTTGGTGGCGGCAACGGATGAGGAAAAGATGAAAATTGCTTATCAGGCCACTATAGAACCAGTTTCAGATCACATTCGAAGAAAATTAGAGGCAAGGACTGATGAGACATGAGAGCAGTTCAAGGATGACCTGGCCCGCAAGTATGCTGAAATCAGAGATCCTCAGCATGCGTTTTTCCGTGTTAAGACAATCCAAGCAAAACACTGGAGAAACTGTACAATTATTTAGTGATAGATTGAGTAATCTAGCTGAAGAAGCATTCCTGGGACAGAACGTACGAGGGGAAAAAGTGGAACGAATGTTTGGGCGGGAAATTTTTTAGATGGTATCAAGTCAGATGGACTGACATTTAAGTTAATGAGAGAAAACCCTGAGAGATTATCACAAGCTGTGGATATAGCTGTACAGGAAGAGAATTTGAGACGAAGATTTAGACTGAGAGTAGGACGAGAAATAGGAACTAGTCGGGAAGAAAGGATTGAAGAGCCCGTGGAGGTAGGACAAACAAGGTTCGGGTGGAATAGAAGAGGAGGAATACAGACGTTGCAGGGAGGTAATGTAAATACTTATGATAGAAGAAGACAAATGAGAAATCCTACAAGAGAAACGGTAGGTAACACAAATATAGTCTGTTGGGGTTGTGGTCAACACGGACAAATTTTTAGGTTCTGTGGTAACAGGCGTGTCCAGGCGAATACACAAAATAGAAATGTCAATGACAGATCAAATAGGAATTGTGAAGGTAGACAGAGGAATTTTACAAGGCCAAGAACACAGGAAAACTGGAATCCCACCTATTGAATAGGACCTGCGGTAGGAGGGAAGATAACAAGGTCCCAAGATTTAAAGAATATTTTAATGACAGGTAAAGCAGGACGAGTAGAAAGTGCTCTCAACTGGCTGAAATCAAACAATTTTCAGTAAATAAAACGGGCCCCAGTTCATGCATAATAGAAATAGGGAAATATAGAATCCGTACATTAATTGATTCGGGAGCTCAGGTTAGTGTAATCAAAGAAAATTTTCTATACAAAATAATGAAAAATTGCAAAATATTAAAGAGTCACGATAATCTTCACTCTGTTACAGGCAAAATTTACAAGTAGTTGGTCAAACAAAGATAAATCTCAAATTAGGAGGAATCAACGTAAGACATTTTTTCATGTAGTGAAAGACTTAAATAGGAACATGCTTATAGGTAGAGATTTCTTACTAAAAACTGGTAAGACATTTTTTTGATCTGCACAAATTAAGATTCAAGGGCGTGTATGTAGATTTAGAAGGGACATGCACATATCAGCACTGGTTAGAGTTAAAATGTCCACGACTTTAAAACCACAAACGGTTAATCTGATACAGGCGAAAGTGAAAAGAAATCCGTATTATTTAGTAGGACATACAGTTAGAATAACAGAATTACAAAGGGAGGTAATAGATGAGCCTGGTCTAGAAGTTCCAGATGGAATAATGGCATTAGATAAACACTTAACTTTTCCAGTAATGATTATTAACAACACAGGCAGAGAAATTAAATTTATTGAGGATGTGTAATAGCCAAAGTAGAACATGATACTAACAGGGATTAGCAACAGATAGAGTAGAAATGCCGAAATGTTCAGAAACCCTATGAAAAAAATCAATACCAGGAATAAGCGTGGAAGAAGGGAACGTGCAGAATGATGAATTGATCCATCCATTCAGAAAAAATACATCTCAAATATATTCAGTAGACAAAATAACAAGAGAACAAGAATTATTAGCACAGTTAAAAGCTCCACCAGAAAATAAGGAAATATTAGAAAAAATTATAAAAAAGAATCAAGATGTTTTTGCAATTAACGACTTAGAATTGGGGAAGACCAAAACAGTTACTATGGAAATAGATACTGGAGATCACCCACCAATTAGTTTGAAACCGTATAGAACTCCCTTAAGGAATAGAGAAATTGTCGAAAAGGCAATAGAAGACATGTTTAAAGCAGGAATAATAACAAGATCAAAATCAGAATGGTCATCTCCGATCGTCATAGTGACCAAGGCCGATGGTTCACATCGATTTTGCTGGACTACAGGGCGTTGAACAAAATCACTAAGAATGTAGCTTACCCATTGCCGGTGATAGACGATATTTTAGGCTTACTTTAAAGGGTCTACCTTCTTCACTACATTAGATGCAAGGTCAGGAAATTTTGGGGTATTCCTATGTCTCCAGATGCTCAAAAGAAAAGTGCTTTTTGTACACACGCGGGGTCTTACGAATTTTTACGAATGCCTTTTTTGGGTCAAGACGGCGCCTTTTCACTATATGTTTTTAATAAATCAAGTATTAGAAGGCATGCAAAAGTTTGCATTAGCATACATAGATGACATTTTGATCTACACAGCAGGAGACGTACAGGACCACCTGAAACATGTAAAATTAGTATTTGACAGATTAAGAATACATGATGTTAAATTGAAACTCAGTAAATGTGAATTTCTAAAAACAGAAACTAAATACCTGGGATACATTATTGATAGAGAAGGAATTAAACTAGATCAGGTTAAAGTAAAAACTATTAAAGAATTGCCTCCTCCAACCAACGTAAAAGAAGTTCGTGCTTTTAAAGTACATGTGGATACTATCGTCGTTTCATTCCAGGTTTCTCAAAAATAGCAGAGCCCATCACTAACCTGACTGGCAATTACGCTAGATTTAAGTGGAATGATGAGTGTCAAATAGCATTTGAGTTTTTAAAAAATAGCTTAACAGTAGTGCCGCTATTGACACATCCAGATTTGGATAAACAGTTAATTTTGTATACAGATGCTTCAGATAATGTAATAGGAGCATGTTTAGCACAACCATATGAAGGAGAAAGATCAGGAAAACCAGGAGTTAAGAATGAAAGACCAATTTATTTTTTGTCACACAAACTTAGTAAATCTCAGGGAAAATGGGTGACTATAGAGAAAGAGGCCTACGCTATTCATTATGCTCTTCAGAAACTTAATTATTATCTACATAACGCAAATTTCATTATTAGAACTAACCACAAGCCTTTAAAATCTTTATTAGAATCTCCAGTGCAGAACAGAAAAATACAGACATGGGCGTTGAATTTGCAGGGGTACAACGCAAAGATAGAATACGTGGCAGGTAGGGACAACACCTGTGCAGATTTATTATCCAGAATCCCGTATCCAGAGACGTCAGGAAACACTGAGGATGAGGGTGAACCTGAAATAGACGACCGAAACTGGCAAGTAAATATATTAGATTCTACCATATTAAATGGAGAAGATTTTAGGATTTTTCCGTCGGATCAAGAATCTGAACCTAGAACAGAAGACCCACATTTAATGCAATTTAATATGAAAGAAGAACAAGAATTAGATCCGAAAGTTCTGGAAATAAAACAGAAAATTTAAAGAAACGGGGGAGAACAGTTATAAAAAAAAATTTTTTAATCTTACAAGATGATGGTCAGTTATATTTTCGTGAATGAAAGAAGCGAACAGTTGAGAAAAACATTCCAAAACATCTGGAAATTGAGATTCTAAAGGGATATCATGATGGAATGGTCATCTTGGTCGCGATAAGCTAGTAAAAGCACTCAGTAATAAATATTATTGGCCAAACTTATTTAAAGCTGCTTGTAAATACGTTGATGCGTGTGAGAAGTGTAAGGGTTTAAAGGGATATGAAAACGATCAAATGTCCCTTACAAGATACTGACATTCCACAATTTCCAATGCAGAA
>JACEFZ010012550.1:0-20562 GCA_014155875.1 Cepaea nemoralis
CTCGGCCACTCACTACACATCCTTCGTTGCTCGACCACTACACATCCTTCGTTGCTCGGCCACTCACTACAAATCCTTCGTTGCTCGACCACTACACATCCTTCGTTGCTCGGCCACTCACTACACATCCTTCGTTGCTCGACCACTACACATCCTTCGTTGCTCGGCCACTACACATCCTTCGTTGCTCGACCACTACACATCCTTCGTTGCTCGGCCACTCACTACACATCCTTCGTTGCTCGGCCACTACAAATCCTTCTTTGCTCGACCACTACACATCCTTCGTTGCTCGGCCACTACAAATCCTTCTTTGCTCGACCACTACACATCCTTAGTTGCTCGGCCACTCACTACACACCCTTCGTTGCTCGACCACTACATATCCTTAGTTGCTCGACCACTCACTACACATCCTTCGTTGCTGTATCTCGACAGGTGCATTTTGTCGAATTATATATCACATGAAGTTAACAAATGAAACAGAAATAATTAAGACCGATAGTTACGGATACTGTTCGAATATGAAGCATTTGTTATCTTCACGGTAATCGTATGTTCACAATAAAGTCTTTCTGTTTGCACAAAATTGATTGGATACACCTAGCTGTCGAAGCTTCAACAGATCGTAGAGCAACATCGTAGCGCTCCAGGAGACGAGACTGGGTGATCAGTTACTCCATATTGCCGGCTTAAAATGCTTCTACAACAGAAGACATCTGGGAATGGCGATTCTCATTCGCGACAGCTTGGTGGCGTCAGATCTAGACATGTCCAGCTGGGACAATGACGACATACAAATACAGGCAGTAAGAGTTCAATCCAGTCTACCATTTGTGTTGGTTAATGTTTATGCCCGTAACGCGAGAGTGGATTCCCAGAAGTGGCAGTGCTTAAGTGACATATTAGGTCACGAGAGAAATGTTATTTTCTGTGGCGATTTCAACGCGAAAGGCAGATCATGGGGAAACATTTCCTCCAACACACAGGGAGAGGAGCTCGAGACTGCACTTGAAACCATTGACCTGGTCTGCATCAACAATGGCTTGTCACCAGGACAGCAAGCCGGCCAGGTGATGAGGACAGTGCTATTGATATGGCGCTTGTTTCTCCTTCACTCACTACAGTGTGCAGATGGGGTGTCCTAGGGTACCACGGCAGCGACCACCACCTTACAGCATATTGGTGGAGAAAGGCAGACCTAAGCAGCACAAGTCAACGGTCAAGACCTTCCAGTATGACAGTACAGGGCAAGATGTGGTGAGTAAACTAAGGCGCGACAAGCGCAGAAAGCTTAAGGGTATGAAAAAAATAGCTGGGAGCAGCCACCGTGGTGAAATTTTGAGGTGGAGAAGGCCTGGGTGGATAAGGGCAGTGCTGTAAGGAAATGGCAAATCGCCAAGAAGAACAGAGTTGCCCATCCTAGTTCCTGCATGAAATTAGAAAGAGAGATACACACAAAGTAAGCTATTAAAAAAAAAAAAAACTGGTTACGGTGGTTAAAAGTGAAAAAAGTGGCAGAGGTATGTCAAAGAGTAAGCACAGACAAGTCACTGAAATTGTTCTGGCGACTACATACAAGCATGAGTGGTGTAGTCAAGAATAAGAGCATTTCTAACTTCCAAGGTGCTGACCTCATCTGGCAGAGGACTGACGAGGACAAGGACGGACAAAGCCCTCTTCGAACGCTATCTAGAGCAGAGCAGCCAGACAGATATGAGAGGCCGAAATCTTGCCAAGGAGGTCACCTCAGACAGGTGCAAGGCCCAGAATATTTCGGATGAAGACACAATGACAGTGAAAGAAATCAAGGTTGTGCTTCGACGATCAAACTACAGCGCTCCAGAGCCAGATGGAATAAGATGCGACGACATCAATAGGTGTACCGACAACGAGCTAGAGAAACTAGCAGACATGTACAACAACAGTATAGGGAGTGCTAGCATCAAGGAGGAGTGGTTACACAGCTATCTAATTCCCTTGCCGAAGTCTGGCAAAGACCACACAAAAATTCAGGGATATCGAGTAATAACCATGCAGAATACAATATGCCAAACCGTTAAGTCCCTCTCCTTTCTGCTTTGCCATGTATATTATTAATGAACTCAGCAGTAGGCATTAGGCTCACTATAACGAATTGAAGATAACAGTCAACGGAACCAACGGTGAACTCAAAGATATGAAGCAACGTCTGAGTTCACAAAGCGAACATACACTGCTTTAATCCGGCAGCTGACATAGTATATACATATATACAATAAGATGAATTATTCAAACCTGTCACAAGTTCGTCCTTTGTCGTTAATCTTCGATACTTCTCCTTCTTTCGTTCAGACCGGCTGTCCTTGCTATCATATTCATTCGCTCCTGTCTAGGTTCTGCCCGTCGTTCTTGAATCCATGGTGTTCCTAATCTTCAGTGATAGGTTTCTAGTTGTTATTAACTTGATAGCCATTTCTATATTGCCAACCATTCAATAGCCACACCAATTTGTCTAAGAATCCCAAAAAGCACGACCTTTCATCTTGATAACCCCACAACGTATCTTTTTGTTGTCAAGATTGCGTCGGTGTGACGTTTCGCGTTGTCAACTTGTGTCCCTTGGTTTTCTCTGCACTTTTGTCTTCTAGACTTCTTCACATCCTTTCTATGACGTAATCCGGGCACCTACTCTGTGGCAGTATGCCCCCCCCCCCCCTCTTTTAAACGATGAAATCATTTATCTACCTCGCGATTACTAAACCATAGTTAGTTAGTTAGTCGACAGATCATCCTCATTGCACATCGAACCATTCAGTCCATAATTGCTCGGATCCCCTCCTCAGCAAATCCCGCAGCGTGTAGCGGCTAACGACGCCAATTCTGTGTTGGTTTATCAATCTTCTTTGGCTTCCTGCGTAGTGTTCTTGTTTGGCCACCCCTCTTTTAATTTGCTGTTCTCGCAGTCTGGCCATGGTTGTAGATTCACAGTCATCACTTGGTTCACGCAAAAGTCTTATTTCTCGTAGAGCATTCAGAATATCAGCCTGGTCCATGGCGCGTCCGCCCTCCACAGTAGCCTCACCTGCGAGATTGTCAGCCCGCTCATTTCCTTGTAATCCCGCATGTCCTGGCACGAAGATGAATCTAATCTTTGCCAGCCGAGACCGCTCCAGAGGCAGCAACCATTCTCTTCGGATCGACCCCTCCTCTATCCTCTTGATCATGTTCATTGAGTCGCTAAGGAAACATGCCCTAGTGAATGTCTGTGTCTCGAGCCATGTTATTGCTTTACTTACTGCCTTGACTTCCATAGTCAGGCTACTTGTGGTTTCAGTGAAAGCACCAGAGTCCTCCTTCACAATTCTCCCTCCGGCCCGAGCTGTAAAGGCCCATGAGCTTCTCACATGTCGGACGACCGACCCATCTGTGTAGATGACCGCATCACCGTCTAGCGAATTCTCGAAAATCAACGCTTGTACTTCAGCCTCCACAGCAGCCGGATTTTCTTGTCTGCATTTTCTATCTAGTTGGATGCAAACTGAAAAGGATGTGCCGAAATCTGTTGGCACTTGCACCCACTTCTCGCCAGGCTCTAAGTCCTCAAGTGAACACACCTGTTGAAGAATGTCTTCGGCTTGACCCATCCACGACCGTCCTCTTTTTAACCTGCTGCTCTTCACCTTCATAATTTCACTATGTAGTGGATGCTGTGTGTTTGCGTTAACTCTGAGGTAGGCGCGTGCCCTGCAAACTTGTATTCTCTCTTCAATGGATGGAAAATCAAGAAGGTAGCGCATTGCCCTGCATGCTGTATCTCTTGTACATCCAAGAATAATGCGCATAGCTTCATTCTGTATCTTTTCCATCCTTTCTATCTGCTTACGGCTGAGAGTCAGGATTGCCATTGCTTACTCCAAAACAGACATGACCAGCCCCTCGTACAGAAGACATAGATGGCGCTGCTCACAGTTTGCTGCCGCCATCACCCGCATCGCAGCCAAACCCCGCTTGGCCTTTGTTATCACCTGGTCTATGTGCTCATTATAAGCAAGGCTTCGATCAAACCGTATCCCCAGGTAATTCATTGCCTGCGTTCTTTCCACCGTCTCTGAACACAGCATTACAGTTGGTATTGGAGTGTTGACAATATGATTATTCAACGAGAACCAAGTCACTGTTGCCTTTGTTGGGTTGACCATTGCCCCAGCTTCATCACACCAAGTACTTATGCGATTGAGTTCGGTTTGTAGTTCCACAGCAACCTGCTCTCTATCCTTACCCTGACGATACACTAAAACATCATCGGCATATGACAACGTCCTACTAAACCCTGCCCAACAGCAGTGCCGACATCATGAGTCCCCATATCCCTTACCCACAAGATTAAAAAAAATTATCATATGACGGGCATGCCCCCCAGTCTACAATCCCACTGTAGACGACGTGTAGCCAGACTATGGGAAGGCTGGACTAACTAATTATAAAAATAAGTCCCTTACATGTCCATTTGGACAAGTGTCCTCACTCTGGGTCAATACCCGGAGTCGGGGACGTGGGTAAACAACAGGTACCAAGTCGTCAATACCAGTGAACGCTCTATAAATGTCGCTGACTTATACATCCACAGGTGTGTTTATCGCATATATAAGGCATATATAGGTGAGGTATTCCGCCTACCTTGTAGATAGTGCAATCGTGAGAACTCTGAGACATATCTATCATTGCCCTGTTGACGATCAACGAATTTAATTTGTGTGTACTGCAATGGCACTTCTTCTCTATGTGTGGCGCGATCATACTATAGTGTACCCTTCTAATTACTATATCAGCATATGTTGACGGCGATAAATACCATAATTTAATTACAACACTTAATAACTAATTAATTATCATAACGAACGAACATAAATATTTAATTATACTAAATTTAAATGTTTCGAATACTCTAATTAACACGATAAACTAATAATAATATAATGTTTGTATCACTGATAATACTATATCACCATATATCACTGTTTATCATTTCATTAATTTTGTTCAATGTCACTATGGTGTCACTTAATAGTGTTAATATAATTACACCTAATCACATGTCATATATATATATATATATATATATATATATATATATATATATATATATATATATATATATATATATATATATATATATATATATATATATATATATATATATATTTTTTTTTTTTTTTTTTTTTTTTTTTTATTTACTGCCAATATAGTACCTTGCGGTGTATGGCAGAGGGGTCTTTGAGCCTGATATATATATATATATATACTCAATCCTCGAATAATCGAATCTTGAAAGTTCGTTGACTATGGAATCAAATCGGACCAACATTCCAATATTCGACGTTTGCGGAAAATTAATAGTTCAATTATGCCGCATCTCATGTCACTTCATCATGTCTCTGCCAACAATGAAAAATAAAACATATGTATATCTCTGACTAACACTATATAACATAATTTCTTGATTGTTATGCAAATTGCTATTTAATCGGGTGCATCTGTAATATAATCTATCGGCCTAAATAATCTATGAACGAATACCAATAAAGATTAAGAAACAAAAACCAACTGTGTAAAAGACCTATCGATTTTAAAGTCGACTAAAAAGATCTTTAAAGATATCATCATTGACTATAACTTAGCAGATCTTGAATTGTAGTCTTGCGAAGAATCATAAACCACAAAGACTTAAGACTTCTAAGTAAATACCTGAAATATGAACATAATATTCAGATTTAACAAGAATGTTCTACCGAGAAAATATTCATAGAATTTATCAACGCTCTCTATTATTGATATAGTTCGCAACAAGTGTCTGAAACATAGAGACCCGGAAGTATTTACCAAGTTGAATTGTAAAAGCATAATTGTGATAGTGTGAAAAATTCTGAAAAGTATATCAACGAAAATTGGAACAACTTATTTTGCAAGACCCTGAAGTGTCTGTATTCAAATATGTGCTGATATAATTAATTAATACTTTCATTCATCCCATTCTTCCTTATTCTTTTTTTTTAATTTTCATTCTTTCCTCTTTTATTACCTTTCTTTCTTTCTTTCTTTCTTTCAAACCTATAGTGTCTCTTTTCTGAATGTATGCCAATATATGTACACTTCAACTTTGTTGACTGGAACAATGTTATAGTTTTCACTCTTGTGTATACTGTGTAGCTCATACGCTGTAATGATGTATGTTTGGTAAATCTGTACCAGAAGTAAGCCAAGTAAATAGAGTAAGCAAAGATAAGTGTAGTTTGTTTTCTGTATTGTTCTTTGCCTATACTTATCAAGTTCGCAAAGTATATTTTTGTTTTTACGCTGATGTTTATGACATCTTTCTTGATTTGCGAATAAATGTTTGTGATGTATTTCTTGGTTTCTCTTAACCAGTTTGTAAGTTTCTTTCTAGTTTGTGTACATTTTCTTGACTTGCGAGTGAATATCTGTAATGGCGCAAGCAACATATTTCTTTGATTGTGAATACATGTTTGTGACACACTTCTTGACTTATGTGTGCCTGTTTGTGATATTCGTATGAACCCGTTAGTAATATGTTTCTTGACCTGTGCGTGTATGTTTGTACTGGCACAAATAACATATATCTTTGTTCGTGAGTAAATGTTCATAGCGACAGATTTAACCTGTGATATGGTTGATTTAACCAAGGTTATCATCTGTACAACAAATATGGTTACAACATGCCATTTCCACTGTTTAGTGGGCCGTATCTGTTGTTTATTACCAGTGCGTGTAACTTTTGTTTTCTTTTTGCAATGTTTCAGAAAAATGTCATTTGTCGACATATGAGGTTGCCTGGTTGTTTGCTTTTGTTTATCACTTATACTCACAGAAATAAACTTATTTGATGAAGAATCTCTTTTCTTGTGTTTGGGTTTGTTTATCTTGTGAGTATTATGCTGTAAACATTTTTGTACTGTTATGTTGAGGCCTTTTTGTGTTATATCGTGTTCGACAACAGTTGATGCAACCTGTTTAAATTGTGTATTTTCTTCTTCTTGTGTCATGTGGACTTGGGTTTTTTCGAGTGCTCTATCAGGTTTGTGTTCGATGGTCACTTCTTGAACGTAATCTTTTACATTCGGGATATTACCGATTATCAACCCAGCACACGGGCTTGGTAATACTGCTGCACATACATTACCTTCATAATATAGGCATTTTATGCTGACCCATGCAGTCTTGTATGTTTCTATTGTAATCCCAAATGTTCTGCAATAAATGTTCTCATGTGTGAAGTATGTTTTGTTCATTAGCTTGTGATCGACTCCAACAATAACTGAACTGGTGTCCCTAATACAGGTCGTTGGTAATCCATTGACCCATGCTTGTTGAGTATTAGGAATGACTTCAATGTCTTCAACGTCTTCCTCGATGAACACTGTGTTAGCTTCATATATTTGTAGTTGTTTCGTTTCTTTCTCTGCTGCTAACCTTTCTGCTCTCTCTTGTTGAGCCAGAAACTGCTTATATTTCTGCAATAGTTCTAGACCTGTCAAGCCGGATTTCTCACACATGCTCATATAGTCTTGTCTTGTCGACACGTTGCCCTAACTGCGCTATAACTTATCTAGCTGAAATAAAATAGAGAAGCGCGAAGGAATCGACAATATGCAAGTACGTTGAAAATAGAGTAGACAATATATCAAAGTACAAATGTTGAACAAAATGTCAACTTCAAACTCAACAGTAATGTAGAATTGAATACAAAAGAAATTCAGCAATCGTAATGCAATAGAAACGTCCTAACCGTTACACTATGTAAACCATAGAAAATAGTATGAAAAATATATTCAATATAAAGAATATAATAACACTAGACAGTTAACAGTTACAAGAGAAAACGAGTGACGTGTAACGTAAACACATATTCCTTCTCATAAAAGACAATAGCACTGACTAGCATTACCTAGGTAACCAACATATAACACTACTACAACACACTACTAGTACTGACAACACGTGAGACCGCCACAAATTAAATTTGTAACGAGCTGACGATTGTAAGTACGAAACGTCTTCTTAAGTTAGGCAATGATCTTAACTATACCTAAGAGGAACCCACCAACCACCCACTGCTTCAATTCAATGACGAATTGGTCATCGCTAACTAATCTATATCTTACGTATGCACCCAATTAAACAACAATGAACATAACCATCAACAAACTATACTAGCCTTATGTCCTTCTGTCGGCGTGATCCGTAGATACGAAAGTGTTGAAGTGTGTATGGTATCTGATAATGGTAGATACCAGTGGTGGTTTGATATCGGTATGTAGTAGATCGTGCAAATGACCAACGCTGTCCCTGTATGTGGAGATGAGTATTGGTGTTGATGTCCAAACTGAGGCAGTGAAGTACTGAATATATATTTCAATATTAAAATGTGACACCCGTGGCAACGCGCCCGCTGTATCGGACCAATTAACACTAATAGCGGCGATGTCACTGTTTAAGGTGTGGACCTTCTGCTGAACCTTGAGCTTCCCAGTCTGTATGGTGGTGGAATGTACAACGATTCCTCATGTTGATCTCTCGTGTCAGTTGATGTATATGTTCCTATGCGTACAGTACAATGATGTCCTGTATGAGACGACGTCTGAAAGTGTGTTAGCGTTCGATTAATAGTATCGGACAAGGTGTAGACTCGCTTTCATGTAAGCTCCGGTAACCAACTTCCACAAATTCCACGTAATCGTATTAATAATGTTCAGCTTTCCTTAAGAATGTTGATGCTGGAGGACGTTGTCGGTGAAGGTCAAGTCTCTCATGTATTTGCATCTGAGTTCACCTATCTGTGTATAAATACTAACATCCATACTGTCCAGAACAACTGTTAGTGACCTTTCCATAAATGCTGAGTGAGTTATAAGGTACTGTGTACTGATTCATCATTATTATTACAATATAATTACGTTTGCTATGACTACAGTATGTTTGATGCAGATTAAGTGATGGGAAGTGATCACGTGCATGATACAAACTCTCTTCTGTTGTGCTTTAAGTAAACCTTGTCGTCCTTGGTGTTGACTTGCTCGTACAATGATGTAGAGTACGTTTAAATGACCGTCCTACCTTTTTCTTCAGTGGTTAGTGGTAGACATCACGTATCCCTTATGTACACGAATCCAAACAGATTTACAAAGAAATATTTAATTACTTCGGGGTGTGCTCCTAAACTGCAACTAGTTTAGGTACGTGCGGAATGGTGCGTAATGGTAGCTAATGGCTCAAAGTTGTTGGTATTCCCGATTTCGAGTCCACAAGCGCCAAACCGTAAGTCCCTCTCCTTTCTGCTTTGCCATGTATATTATTAATGAACTCAGCAGTAGGCATTAGGCTCACTATAACGAATTGAAGATAACAGTCAACGGAACCAACGGTGAACTCAAAGATATGAAGCAACGTCTGAGTTCACAAAGCGAACATACACTGCTTTAATCCGGCAGCTGACATAGTTACAATAAACATCTTCTACTGTATTCCTAGAAGACCTGTTGTTGCCAGGACGGCATCTAAGAGATATATACACAATAAGATGAATTATTCAAACCTGTCACAAGTTCGTCCTTTGTCGTTACTCTTCGATACTTCTCCTTCTTTCGTTCAGACCGGCTGTTCTTGCTGTCATATTCATTCGCTCCTGTCTAGGTTCTGCCCGTCGTTCTTGAATCAATGGCGTTCCTAATCTTCAGTGATAGGTTTCTAGTTGTTATTAACTTGATAGCCACTTCTGTATTGCCAATCATTCAATAGCCACACCAATTTGTCTAAGAATTCCAAAGCACGACCTTTCATCTTGATAACCCCACAACGTATCTTTTTGTTGTCAAGATTTCGTCGGTGTGACGTTTCACCTTGTCAACTTGTGTCCCTTGGTCTTCTCTGCACTTTTGTCTTCTAGACTTCTTCACATCCTTCCTATGACGTAATCCGGGCACCTGCTCTGTGGCACAATAGGCAAGCTGGAGACGTTAATTGCCAGAAAAATATCAAGCCAGCTAGAGAGGCAAGGTATTTTCCCACCTACCCTGGAAGGGTTCCGTCCAATAAGAAAAACCTGGATCAATGCAGCAGTTTTTGCCCATGATGTCTATGAAGGTTTCCACCCAGGAATTGAAACCTTTGCTGCAGCGATTGATCTTGAAGACGCGTACAACAGAGTCCCATTGGATTTGTTAATGCTTCAGCTTCTTGAACTCAAGATAAGTCCTTTCCTCCTTAGTTGGATCGCTGCAGCCCTCATCCAACGGAAAGTAGTTTTTAGATGTGGCATTTGGACTTCGGAACCAACAACAATATATCCTGGCCTACCACAGGGATTACCATTGTCTCCGGTGCTGTTCAATGCCTACAATGTGAGGATCACCAGCGAGCAGATCACTGGACCGGGGAGGACATTGTCATATGCCGACGATGTTTTAGTGTATCGTCAGGGCAAGGATAGAGATCAGGTTGCTGTGGAACCACAAACCGAACTCAATCGCATAAGTACTTGGTGTGTTGAAGCTGGCGCAATGGTCAACCCAACAAAGGCAATAGTGACATGGTTCTCGTTGAATAATCCAATTTTCAACACAAACAATAGATTGCACGATTTATTGCCTGGCATATTTCGCTGCATCTCAGGTACATACTGCAGAAATCACACAACGTAAAGTAAATTAACTAGATAAATCCTTCAAGTTGAAATATACACATATTCGCACAGTAATGTCAATTATCTACCACGGTAATTTTAAGCTGACTAACATGTCTTTCTGTTTGCACAATTCTGGCTTGCGTTGATTGATCATAATTGCTTCTGCAAACTTTAACAAGCGAGTATTTTGTGTGTTAAACACGCGAAAGGCAGTGTCTCTGTCAACCACATGGCCGCTTTCGATAATGTGCCTACCAATTGAAGGCGCCGGGAGCTTCCGGTGTGTCGGCCCCACGAGGCTAGCATCTCCTGTGTGTTGTATCTTGTTAACCCATTGAGGTATGTGTTCTGACACTCGTTTGTTAAACTGTCTCTCTGTTCTACCAATGTAGAAAGCCTGGCATCTACATGTGAATTGGTAAATACAATTGTTTGTGGCGTACAGAGGAACAGGCTCTTTGACTGCTGGTGTAGGAATCGGTACGGTTTTATATCTAATGACTGGAGTTGCAGCACAGAATGTTCGGCCTATTGCTGTAGTAAACCGGTCTTGTAGACGTTGCATTACGTCATCCCCTCGAAAGGTTAGCTGGATGAATACCTTGATCAGAGACTTTGGAAAGAACGCAGGCAATGAACTACCTGGGGATACATTTTGATCGAAGCCTGGCTTATAATGAACATATAGACCAGGTGATAACAAAGGCCAAGCGGGGCTTGGCTGCGATGCGGGTGATGGCGGCAGCAAACTGTGAGCAGCTCCATCTATGTCTTCTCTACGAGGGGCTGGTCATGTCTGTTTTGGAGTATGCGATGGCGGTCCTGACTCTCAGCCGTAAGCAGATAGAAAGGATGGAAAGGATACAGAACGAAGCTATGCGCATTATTCTTGGATGTACAAGAGATACAGCATGCAGGGCGTTGCACTACCTTCTTGGTTTTCCAACCATTGAAGACAGAATACAAATTTGCAGAGCACGTGCCTACCTCAGAGTTAACGCAAACACACAACATCCACTGCAAAGTGAAATTAGGAAGGTGAAGGGCAGCAGGTTAAAAAGAGGAAGGTCGTGGATGGGTTAAGCCGAAGACATTCTTCAACAGGTGTGTTCACTTAAAGACTTAGAACCTGGCGAGGAGTGGGTTAGTTAGTTAGTTAGTTAGTCGAGGTTCCAACTTCACGGCAACGGGTCGTCCCCATTATGCTCCATTCCCGTGCCAGCGAATATCACACAAAATGGTCCCCACTGTCCGATGTGACAAGTGAAATAGACGGGAGTCTCGGCAACCCAACAAGCCCGCACAGGTACACTGTGCATAATGCCGCCGTCAGAATGTCAACACAAAATTCATCCACGAATACCACAGTTCATCGTCAATGGACTCGGCAGTAACCAGAAAGACCTCATTGACCCGGGTTTTCTCACATGGCTCGGTCTCCTACCGCAGGGCGACCCGCCGAAAGTGTCGCACAAAGCAGCTTCAGCGCCGACTCCCAAGAGTCTCCCGAAAAATCCACTTGTGAACAGAAAGGGCAAAACAGTCAATTCAGCAACCGCCGGTAGCCATTGTTCCGAACATGCAGTTCACTGTGCAGGACAGATGTAAAAGCATTCCACGCGAATTTCACAGCTCACGGTGTCGCCCACGCACTCACTCAGTAGCAGAGCGACGGAACCATATACTACCAGTCCAACATGAGGAAAATTCGATTGCAAACAGTAGCCACAAGCATAAACACACCACAGGCCTTAACGGCACAACGCCTAACCGCCATGCTGGCGACCGGAAGTGGAGGAGTGGGTACAATTGCCAACAGATTTCTGTACGTCCTTTTCAGTTTGCATCCAACTAGACATAAAATGCAGACAAGAAAATCCGGCTGCTGTGGAGGTGGAAGTACAAGCGTTAATTTTCGAGAATTCGTTAGACGGTGATGCTGTCATTTACACAGATGGGTCAGTCGTCCGACGCGTGAGAAGCTCATGGGCCTTTACGGCTCAGGCCGGAGCGAGAATTGTGAAGGAGGACTCCGGTGCTTTTGTTGAGACCACAAGCAGCCTGACTATGGAAGTCATGGCGGTAAGTAAAGCAATAACATGGCTCGAGACACAGACATTCAATAGGGCATGTTTCCTTAGCGACTCAATGAGCATGCTCAAGAGGATAGAGACGGGATGGATCTGAATAGAGTGGTTGCTGTCTCTGGAGCGGTTTCGGCTGGCAAAGATTAGCTTCATCTTCGTGCCAGGGCATGCAGGTGTACAAGGAAATGAGCGGGCTGACAAGCTCGCAGGTAAGGCTACTGTGGAGGGCGGACGCGCAATGGACCAGGCTGACATTCTGAATGCTCTACGATAGGGGTGGGCAAACTTTTTGTGCGGAGGGCCGCATTGACAAATGTAAAGCTATTGGCATATTATGTCCACTTTGTTTACAGCAACCTATGACAATAAGTAATTTTAATTATGTATAGGCTATTAAGCAGTATAAATAACTAAACATTGTATTTGACAATATGGAAAACAACTTTTACTAATTTGTTAACAAGATTTTACAACTTGTTATTATAACAAATATTCTTTATTATCTATCAATGGCTTTAATTTAGACGCAATCCGACTACATTGTCACTATAATTGTTGATTTCTAATGAGATGTATGTATATGCTTGCACTTTTTGACAATATTCTTGAAATCTGGAGCAAGTTTACTTGTTGAAATTCGCATGACAACATGCAAATTGCAGTCCGACAATAAAGACCTATTCTTAGATTTGTTGATCTTCGAGCAAGAGAATGCTTGTTCGCAAATGTATGTTGATCCAAACAATGAACGAACGAACGAACGAACGAACGAAAATCTTTATTTTCAAAGGGTTAAGAATTGGGCACGCAGGCCCGTCTGACATTCTGCCCTTCTACTCTATTTCCTCTCATGCATTCTTTCATTCAACATCTCTTATGAAGCAATTCTTTGACAACAAAAGAACAATAAGCATTAAAACGCACGAAAAGTAATCAATAATACATGACTCGTTGTGGCAATGTTTAACATGGGCATCATAAATACACAAGGTGGGTGTAACGGGCGACACATTTTGGGAATGTTTTTTTTTCTGGCTAGTTGTCGTTCGAGATAATTTACCATTGTTATTGTCTTTGTTGCTGTTTTTTTTTTAAGGGGGCATGTAGTCTGTCCTGAGGTAGTGTTCAAACAGGTTGCGACTGTATGTATAATGATTGGTAGTGTCTTTGATTTATTGTGGAAGATTATTCCACAACTGAGCGGCAGAGTATGCTAAGCTTGTTTTATATAAGTCTATCCTAGGTTTAGGAACATGAAGTATATTTAGTCGTTCGCTATGTCTTGCGTTGTATTTAAACAATGGCCAAAGGTAGCTTGAGGCATTTTGAAATAGGATTTTGTGAGTTAGTTTAGCCTTATTAAAAAGTAGGCGTTTGTGGAGTGGCAGTAACTGAAGACGTTCATGTAGGTTAGAATTGTCTGTAAACTTATCACCATTGATTAGACGCACTGCCTTTTATGGAGTGAATAAAGGCGTTTTGTTATTGATTTGGAGCATCCATCCCAGATTGTAGAGCAATAATCAATATGTGTTTGTATGTGGGAAGTATAAAATATCTTTCGTATGTTTTCGTCGAGGAAGTTTTTAATTTTGGCAAGTTGGTATACTTTTTTGGCTATTTGTTTAACTAGAGTATGAACATGGGAATTAAAGGATAGATTTTGATCTATGATAAGACCCAGTGCCTTGTGCTCGGTTACACTTTCTATAGGCGTGCTACCAATATGCAGCTGAAGAGTTCTCTGCGAGTTCAAAGTGTGAAGTCTTTGCCTGGTTCCTATTAACATAGATTTTGTTTTAGAAATGTTAATTTGCATGCGGCTGGCATGACTCCAGTTAACTACACTGTTTATTTCCTGTTGCAAGGATAATTCTAGCACATTACGATCAGTAGCGTTTGTATATACTGTGCAGTCGTCTGCAAATAGATCGCAGGACGATGACAGATATAAGAGTGATCATTTATATAAATGGCAAATAACAGATGATAAAAGTTTAGCTGCAAAGTTTTTAAAGTTGGGAAATGATTCTTGTGATAAAGATCCATAGAAATCCAGCAAACCATCTGACTTGAATTTCTCTTTCAGGTCATGATCTGCTTGTAAGTCAAGCAGCTCCAACTGTACGTCCTCTGTGGTTGTATCAGCTTCTGCACTAAAAGATGAACTGAGAATATTGAACTATGGCTCTAATTTCTTGAAATCTTGGAATCTCAATCCAAATTCTTCAATCAATGCATCTAACTGGGCGTTTGTACTTTTCAGTCATTTCACCAGAAATGGATTCTCGTTTCAGCAAAGGGAAGTGATAAAATCTTTTTTCACTTGCTTGTCTGGAGAACAGTGAGCGCTTTGCCTGAAATGATTTTACATGTACATACAATTCATGTGCAAATACACCATTACCCTGAAGTTTGACATTCAGTTCATTTAACTTTTCCATAATTTCAATGGGAAACATAAAGTCTAACTTCCACTCTTTATTGACAATGTTAGTATTAAAGTCACATTCAATGCCCTTCATCTCTAGGAACATCACTATTTCTTCTCTGAGTTCACACACTCGCCTCAACACCTTGCCGAGACTCAGCCATCGAACACTGGTGTGGTACAGGACATCGGAATGTTAAGTTTTCAAATCGTCAAGTAATGCCTTGAACTGTCTGTGATTAGGTCCTCTTGATCTGATGAGGTTGATGACACTGACAACTGGGTCAATAACATGCTTGATATTCAGAACAGTTTTACACAGACTTTCTTGATGAATCACACAGTGAAGTGGGAATAATGTGTGGTCTGGATATTCTGCTTTAATCTGATCACTTATCAACTTTACCAGACCTACATTTTTCCCAGTCAAAGCACGAGCTCCGTCAGTTGTAACACTTGCCATCTTGTTCCAAACCAACCCAGTTCTTTCAATACAGTTAGTATCAGCATTGAATATATCATGGCCTGTGGTTGTGTCTTTGAGTGACTCAACACTCAGTAACTCTTCAGTGAGTTTGAAAGAAGTGCTTATTCCACATATAAATATCAATAATTGGGCAGTATCATGTATATCGGTACTCTCATTCAATGCAAGAGAGTACTACAAACATTGTTTACTTGCATCTTAAAGTTTATGCATCAAATTGTCACTTATCTTGTCAACACGTCTGACCACAGTTATTCTTGATAAAGTAATGTTGTCAAATCTGCTTTTGTGTGTGTGTGTGTTCTGGACACATAATGTTTGCTGCATCTAGCAAACATTCCTTGATGAACTCGCCATTAGAAAATTGCTTTTCTGTTTTACAATTCTGTGTGACAGCACAAGACTAGCTTCAGTTGCAGCATCTTGAATTGAAGACTGTTTAGTGAAAACAGTTTGCTGTTTCTCCAAATTTTTCACCAACTCCATGCGTTTCCTTTCCCTCCCTTCGGTTGTTAAATTGTATCCGAAATCGGAATCTTTTGTTTGATAATGTCTTTTTAAATTGTACTCCTTGAAGACAGCCACTGACTCACCACACATCAAGAAAACTTATTTGCTACCAACTTTTATAAAACAGTACTTAGTTGTCTATTCATCATTAAAAACACGGCATTCATCTTCAGTCTTATGTTTGTTATTGACACTCATCGCTTTAATAAAATTCTAACAGTTAGAATTGTACAAAACGTTATAACGGAAATGAAACAAAACCTACTTCCGGCTGTGTGTGAAAATAAAATATTCGGAAAACAAGTAGTAAACTCAGAATATATTTTAGAAATATATCAAGACTACTACAACAAATAAATTAATTTGAACATTGTAAATGTGGAAATAATTTATAACAGCAAAAAACTTTTAAATTTAATATGTTCTTACAAAATACATCATTTTATTCAGCGGAGAAATATCTGTTTTTCATAAAATCATCCTTATTAAATGTTTACATGTCGATAAATATTTCTCTATATGTAAATCGATAAATTCACATTTTAGCAATACATGGTTCCAAATGTTGCTGTATGTAGCCGGGAGCGGAGTTGGAGTGAGCGCCCACACTTGCATAAATACCACAATGGCTCGTGCATTCATCACCTATGGAGCAAAAGTGCAACTCCTGACCTTCTCGTGGCAGAACTGTTTTAACTAACAGGAGAAGGGGCGGCGGCGAGTCACTTCTTCTTCTTCTTCTTCTTCTTCTTCTTCTTCTTCTTCTTCTTCTTCTTCTTCTTCTTCTTCTTCTTCTTCTTCTTCTTCTTCTTCTTCAGCATTCCAAGCCATTGAGGTTCTTTGTTGCAGATACAAGCCGTCTCCATTCGTCTGTCTGATGGACCTTCTCTTGCCAGTCGTTGATTCCAAGTGCTTGTAGATCTGTATGTATATTATCTCTCCACCGTCTTCTTGGTCTACCTCGGGGTCTACGGTCATTTATTTCTTGAGTGTAAGCGAGTTTTGTTTCCTTATTATCTTCCATTCTTTCTATATGCCCCAGCCATTGCAGCCTATTAGCCTACATGATACCAGTGATTAGCGGGGACTTAAACAGATCATAAATGTATTTGTTGCTTCTTCTTTTCCACTCTCCACTTTGTGTATCCCTAATGGGCCCAAAGATGCGTCTTAAGACTTTGTTCTCAAAGGTTTGTAACAAGGCTTCGTCTCCTTTAGTAGTACTCAGGTTTCAGAGCCATACAGCACAGCTAGTCTGATCAGTGTTTTATCAATTGTGATCTTGATGTTACGAAATAGCACATTTGATTTTAGCAGGTGTTGTAGTGATTAGTGAATCTTATTTCCTGAGTTGATTCTATCTTGTATTTCTTCCCTTATTATGTTGGAGCAGTTGAAGATTGTACCCAGGTATTTGTATGTTTCCGTTCTTTTAATGGTCATATTATCTATATGTATGTGGCCAGAGTTTTTAGCCGTTCCTTCTCTTGAAATTACCATATATTCTGTCTTATCTTGGTTGATAACCAGCCCCATTTGTTCAGCTTTTTCCTTTAAGTGAATCAATATTTCCTCTGTCGTTTGTTCATTTTCCCCTATAATATCTATATCATCTACGTAACCAAGCAGTCTAGATGTTCCTCCAATAGCACAATCCTCCTTTACCTTCCTTACAACTTGTTCTAGAGCTAGATTGTAAAGGAGCGGCGATAGTGCATCACGCTGTTTCAAGCCAGATGTTATTTGGAAAGGGTCTGATTTCCTGCCTTTATATGTTACTATAATATAAGTATCTTCCATGCATAGTCTGGTCATGTTGATTAACTTCCTTGGTATTCCAAATTCCTGCATAGCATTCCATAGACTATTCCTATGGACACTGTCATAAGCCGTTTTAAAATCCACCAAAAAGTTAGCTTGTGGATAGGAGTGATATTCTTCTATAATTTTCACATTGGAACTTGTTTCCTTTCTTAAAGATTGGTATCAATAATGACTCTTTCCAGTCATGGGGTATTTCTTCTGTCCTCCAGATTGTTATTATTAGTTCGTATAGCTTTAGATGTAATGCGTGGCCGCCTGCTTTTATAAATTCAGCAGAAATTCCATCAGCCCCAGTTGCTTTATTGTTTTTAAGTCGTGTTATTACATATAGGATTTCTTCAAAAGTAGGTTCTTCAATTTGTGGTTCACACGTTAGAACCGCTTCCTGTGGGAAAGTGTTATTTGGAGCTTCACAATTAAGTAATTCAACAAAGTATACTTTCCATGTGTTACACATTTCATCATTGGTATTTATCATATTCCCATTTTTGTCTTTTAAACCATATGTGTTGTGTTGGTGCCCTCGTTTTTTTTTTTTTACTTCAGTTCTTTAGAACACTTTCTGGATTCGTTTTTCTGGTGACTAGTTTCCATATCTTTGATTATATTGCTCAAATATTCTCGCTTCTGCTGCCGAACTATTTTTGTAGCCGCTTTACATTCAATTCTATATTGCTCTTCATTTTGGATGTTGTTGATGTCATTTAACCACAACTGTCTGGCATTCTTTTTCCTAATGACTGCTTCTTCACATTTTTGATTGAACCACATGTTCTTTCTATGCATGGTTAACACACCGAGACGTTCTTCTGCTGTAGTTTGAATTGTATTCTTGATTTTTAACGGGTTTTGTAGAATTTCAAGTTTACATTTTATTTCATCTGCAAATTTCTCTTTGACTGTACTTTCTTGTAGTTTTTCTCTGTTATATGTTGCGAGTCACTGGCGCTGAGAAACAGCCAGAACGCTCTAGATGTGTATGCACGTACATGCATGCGCAGACATGGGTGTGCGTGCCTACACACCTAAACAGTCTGCTCTAGCCAAGGAAAGGTGCTGAAGACGGAGGAAACCAGCCAGGAGGCGCACCACATAAATCAGGATGCCACGCAATCACGCGTAATGAAATATGTCGACGGCTAAATGATATGATGCTCGCCCTGCTTTGGACCCCCAGGCCGGCCCCTATGCCTCGAAAGGGTCCAACCACAACTACTGGAGGCCGTTCTCAGATGTCCTGTGGAGCCAGAGGACCTGAGAATAGAGCGTCTGGTCATACGAAAGACTAAAACTAATGCCTGGAATGCGGAGGGAGTCAGCAAAAACAAACAGACAAACAAACAAACAAACAAAAAACAAAAAAAAACAACAACAAAAACTAGAAAACATCTTTGACCAAGAAAGTGTAAGCGTATGTTGCTTGCAAGAAACGCACCTCAACGAAAACGAAATGATGTCTGGGAAATTGCCAGTACTATGGACACTACTTTCTGAACTTAGCAGTCTGCGTAAGGTCACCATACAGAGGATACGATTCCACTGTGGAGTACCCGGAAACGACAGAACTGATCGATTGGCTAAGGAAGGAGCAAAAGAAGAACAGCCTGATGTGCCCGTTACATACCACCAACAGAAAAGAATGATCAAATCAGTCAGAAGGCCACCAAAACCTGCTCAATACTACTACAACGTTATGGACAGACCACAAGTCATTATTCTGCGCCTCAGAACAGGACACAATAGATTACGCAACCACATGTATACAAGATTCAAGATTGGTGAATCAGCCATGTGCACATGTGGATTGGCGTCGCAGACAGCAGAGCACGATACTCAAAGACTGCCCAAATTACAACATGTCTAGGCAAACCTTCTGGCCTAGAGAGACGACAGTGGAAGATAAACTCTATGGACTGCTGAGTGAACAAAAAAGGACAGTTAAATTCATACAAGAGGCAACATTGCAGTTATAGACATATTTAAGGCGAATGAAAGAAGAAGAAGAAGCATTACATTACGAAGGTCAAGGACTGTTTACGAAAATAGATAATTAGAAAGAATTTTTTTCAAAAATATTAAAACAATTATAACGGTACACGAAATTCTGTAAAATTCAACAAAATAACTTAAAAACGAAGTAAACATTTTTATTTCTAAATGACCTCGCGGGCCGCATAAAATCAGTTGCCGGGCCGCATGCGGCCCGCGGGCCGTGGTTTGCCCACCCCTGCCCTACGAGAAGTAAGACTTTTGCGAGAACCAAGTGATGACTGTGAATCTACAACTATGGTCAGACTGCGAGAACAGCAAATTAAAAGAGGTGTGGCCAAACAAGAACACTACGCAGTAAGCCAAAGAAGATTGATAAACCAACACCGAAATGGTGTCGTTAGCCGCTACACGCTTCGGGATTTGCTGAGGAGGGGCTCCGAGCACTTATGGACCGAATGGTTCGATGTGCAATGAGGATGATCTGTCGACTAACTAACTAACTAACTAACTAGCTTCAACAGAGAAGCATTAATAAATATCACCATCAAAA
>JACEFZ010012551.1:0-23744 GCA_014155875.1 Cepaea nemoralis
CACATTGCATCACCCTAAGCTCGTACTTTTACAAATTTTTGATGGATGCATCTTTAGTTAACATATCAGAAAAGACTGAGGTGAGTTCTGCCCAATGTGGAATGAATTTAGAATAATAGTTATCAGACCTAGCAAACTTCTAATCTGCTTCTTTGTGGTAGGCACTTCTAGGTTAAGGATCTTGGAAACAATTTTATCATCAGTCAACAATTTTCCTTCAGAAATTCTATGACCAAGGAAGTCTATTTGTGTATAGCCTATTTCAACCTTGGAAGGTTTGATAGTAAGTCCAAAAAGAGAGATTTGGTTGAAGACTTGTTTTAGGGTGAGTAAGTGAGAAGTCATATCAGAAGAATGGACGCATATATCATCAATATAAGCAACTACATCATTAATTCCGTGTAGTAACAATCTTGTTAGTCTCACAAATGTGGCCGGTGCGTTCTTCAGGCCAAAAGGAAGATACAGCCATTCGTATAAACCGAGTGGTGTTGCAAATGCCATTATATGTCTACACGACGGGTGTAGTGGAACTTGCCAATATCCTTTCGCTAAATCTGTCTTAGAAAATAAGGATGATTGAGCCATATCTAAAATAAGATCTTCACAACTGTTCATAGGCTCTGCATCCGTTGTTGTTCTGGTATTTAATATTCTATAGTCGATGCACAAGCGGATTGTCTGGTCTTTCTTTTTCACCAAGACAATCGGTGAAGAATATTGAGACATAGATTTTTGAATAATGCCATTCTTCTCTAAATCTAAAATTTCTTTATCTAAATTAGATCTGTAATGGAGAGGAATAGAATATGGTCTACATTTGACCGGTCTCAGATCTGTTAGCACAATTGAATGTGTTATTCTATCAGTGCGTCCAGGTTTGTTGGAAAAGATCGTCTTATAGTCGTCTAGGAGCGTCAAAATGTCCTGTCGCTGTTGTTGTGTCAAAGTGTCAGAGATATGTATGTCCTTTATACTTCCGTCGTCAGTCATAATTGGCACAGGGATTTCAGTATTGTCCATGTCTGTCTGATTTATCACAGATGCTACAGTTTGTAAATTGTCTTCAATGTCATTGTCGTTGTCGTCGAGATCAATCGTCAATATGTCGTCAACTTTGTCGTCATTGTCAATATCACAGATTGTCGGTAATGTCCATATGTCTTCGTCGTTTTTGTCGTCGTATGCGTGTGTCGTTAACGATGCTTCGTTTGTCGAGGTGTCATTCCGTTGAGAAATTGTCGTTTCGTCTCCGTCAACAGTTTGTTGCGTCTGTTCATTTGTCTCATTGTCCTGTCTAGCATAGTATGGTTTCAACATATTTACATGGAATATTTTTAACTTTCCATTTAAAGAGATTTCGTAATCTACTTCTGAAATTCTTCTAATGATCTTAAAAGGTCCCTGCCAAGAGGTTGACAGTAAATCTCTTTTGTCAGGTAGTAGGAGTAAAATATCCTGACCTGGATGTAGGACAATTGTTTTTTGCACCTCTATTGGCGTACTGCCTGTATTTAAAACCTTTCTCCTGTAATGATGTTCTGGCCAATATACAAGAACGTATGATTTTGTCTCTGGTATCAGTGACCAAATCATAGGTGGAAATGGGAAGTTGGCTATCTACAGGTTGTGATATGATCTCTTTATAAATGGTGAGAGGTCCTCTTGGGTTCGCTCCATACATCAATTCGAAGGGAGAGAACCCTGTACTTGATTGAGGGACTTCTCTGTATGCGAACAGCACCGTTGGGAGAAGTATGTCCCAATCGGCTGGATTTTCAGCTGTCACTTTAGATAGCATATGTTTCAGGTCCCCATTAAGCTTTTCGCAGATACCATTTGCGGCCGGTCGATAGGGACTGGTGAAACACTGCTTGATGCCTAGTAACTTAGTTACTGATTGAGTGGCATTAGATATGAACTGGGTACCTCTATCAGAAATGATTTTCTCCGGAAAGCCAAAACGGGAGAAAATATTTAGTAATATGTCCGTCACATCCTTAGAGGAGATAGATCTTAATGGCAGCATTTCGGGCCATCTTATACATAAATCCACAAGAGTAAAAATGTACCTATTCCCCTTATTCGATATGTGATTCAACGGACCTACTAGGTCAACTGCCACGATTTGGAAAGGCCTCGAGGCAGTTGTCGTTGATTGGACTTCTGCTGTAGGGTTTTTTCCTTTTTTCACCAGTCTCTGACATATATCACAAGATCTACAGAAAGTTTTTATATCTTGGCAAAACTTTGGCCAATAAAATTGGGTGAGGACTCTAGCCCTGGTCTTTTCATACCCCATATGACCTCCAAAAGGGGAGTCATGGGCTAATTTTAGCACTTTGTCTCGATGTTCTTGTGGTAACACTACTTGCTGTGTCGTGGTCTGGTTTGTTGTGTAAAACCTAGTTAAGATGTTGTTCTGTAGCCTAAATGTCCACGATGCGTTCTTAGTGATTTTTGGTTTAAGTCCTACTAATTTAAAGTATGGTGCAAGTGTTGTATCTGATTTCTGTTCGTTACCAAAAGTGATGTTAGTTGAGTTTGGCGCTATTATTTCTAATGATTCCTGCAGTTGGTCGGTGTTGGTTTTGTGGGTTGTCTGTCGTGTTATTGCGTTTGTGTGTTGTGTGTTTTGTTGCACATTTACAGGTTTGGTACTTGGTACTGAGTCCCGTCTGACGTTTCTCAGGCTGGTCGGCTGGACTCGTGGTCCTGGACCCGGTGCCGCTCGTGATCCCCGTGGGGTCCTAGTCTCCACGTCGTACTGTAGTCTGTCCGTGTTAGACTAGGTTATTCAGTGTACTGACGTCTAGTCTGTTCAGGGTAGTATCCCGTGAACTTATGTCCCCTCCTATCACTGGGTCCTGTCCTCCCGGTGTCCTGTTTATGACACGTCTGTGTCCCCACCTAAGTCCTGTTTCCACTCTATCTACTGTCCTGTAGATGTCCTGTCTATGACCACTCAGTGTCCTGACTTATGTCCTGTCTCTAATCTATCGACTATAATATAGATGCCCTTACCTATGTCCTGTATGTCGTTATCTATGTAGTCCTGACTCTATTCTGTCCCTTGTCCTCTCTATGTCCTGCACCCACATACCCCAACACGCTGACAAATACTCCTCCTATATGAAATAAATAGGGTATATTTTTAATGACTGTGCAGTGTTTGAAAATATTGCCGGTCCAAGTTTTGTATTTACCCTCTGTAAAATTCATGCAACATAATAGGTAAATACAAACCATGGACTAACAATATTGTCTCATATATATAATATATAATCTCATATGAGAAGAAAGATAGAAGCACCATATATCCACATATCTTGCATGACGTGTACTTCCCCTCAGCATTGCACAATTGTTGTTGATGACTTGGCAAATATTTTTTTTAACTTCCGGTCGCCAGCATGGCGGTTAGGCGTTAAACCATTAAGGCCTATGGCGTGTTTATGCTTGCAGCTACGATTTGCAATCGCATGTTTCTCATGTTGGACTGGTAGTACATGGTTCCGTCGCCCTGCTAGTGAGTGAGTGCGTGGGCGTTACTGTGAGCTGTTATTTTCGAGGTGAATGCTTTTACAGCTGTCATGTACAGTGACCTGCATGTTCGGAACAATGGCTACCGGTTGTTGGTGAATTTGACAGACTTGCCTTTTCGGTTCACGAGTACATTATTCAGGAGACTCCCGGGAGTCGGCGCTGAAGCTGCGAAGTTCGTGCTTTGTGCGACACTTTCGGTGGGTCGCCCTGCGGTAAAAGACCGAGCCATGTGAGAAAACCCGGGTTAATGAGGTCTTTCTGGTGACTGCCGAGTCCATCGGTGATGAACTGTGGTTTTCGTGGATTAATTTTGTGTTGGCATTTTAGCAGCGGCATTATGCACAGTGTACCTATGCGAGCTGTTGGTTTGCCGTGACTGCTGCCTATTCCACTTTTTCACATTGGACAGTGGGGAGCATTTTGTGTGATATTCACTGGCACATGAATGGAGCATAATGGGGACTACCCGTTGCCGTGAAGTTGGAACCTCGACTAACTAACTAACTAACTAACTAACTAACTTTATTTTAATTTTATGATAGCAGCATTCTTTAAGAATTGCCATAATGCCTTTCGTTTCTGAAGGTTGTGTACTTAGTCTTGCAACAGTGGGTAGATTTGAACTGCGTTATGAACCCCGCCCCTGCGCTTAAAAGTCAGGTTGGGAAAGGACAGTGTGTTCGTGTGTGAGGTTTTGTTGATGTTGGATGGATATACAATGGATGGCTCCTGCATAATTTTATGAGGATGATTGTATGTTTTTTTTCCTTTGTGTCTGTTTCCCACGTGAATGTGTGTATTGATTGTTGCCCGACTTTGGGGGGAGAAACGTCCTAATTGATCCAAGTAGAGAAGTGTAAAAGAGTTTGTGAGTGTAGATGATGGGAAAGGCACTTGTGTACCGGAGTGCCACACTAATGGATTGTTGACCGGTCTGGTCATTGGCCATTTGCTATTTGTAAGTTGACATTCACATATTGCAGTTATAGTAAAGAGGTCATGTCTATGTCTCATGATGTATTATCATGATGTTAGGTTGGTTTTGATGTCCCCAACTCATCTTGTATTCTCAGTGTCAATCACGAATAGGTGTTGATCATTGAGTTGATATCACACACTCCATCAGAGTTGAACTAAACTCAATCACCAGATAAGAGAGATTGGTGAATTAGAAGCATTGTCTCTTCTCCTTATTTTCTTTCTTTCTTTCCTTTTTTTTTTTTTTTTTTGTTTTTTTTTGTTTGTTGTTGTTGATATTTTTACGATGAAATTAAGTTTTATTTCAAATATATATCGATTGTGCTTTTTTCATGTTTTTAGTGCCTGTGAGAGTTGGGTGGTGGCTGGCCTTATACTTCCAGTCCACGTAGTCCCTCTGAATTGCTACCTGATGGCTATTGCAATTTTCAGATTCATTAACCTGAACAAATGGACTTCATTCCTCTCATATTTGTGCACTGAGGTCAGAAATACCTATCAACGTTAACTACCGGCTGCATCAGTGTGACCCAGCACATCCATGACCGGCTTGGTCTATAATCTTCATCAGATTATCTCTGCAGAATTAAAGAGCTTACTGCCACACTCACAGTTTGGCTTTGTCAATGGAAATCTTAAGCGTACAGAGTGGATACCTGAAGGATGTGGATACGTTCTGACCTACGTCTGGGAACTACAGGACGATAGTCCGTACTACAATGTCGACCAAGACGTTAGGATTTACCTTTTATACTTATTCAAGCGTGATACCCTCTCTTTGGGATTTACCGCATGGCTTCAACATCAACCAGCATTTTCAGGAAGCTTATGGATAGTCCATGTTTCACAAGCATATAGCAGTATGGATAATACGACTGCTTTGTGGACTGTCAGTTTTGGTTTCAATCTTATTTCACTTCTGTCCCAGGCATGTGCAGACAAGTTGGACACTGTCGTATATTCTGAAGGGACTGGGGATCACTGTTGTGCATTACCCATATTCTGGTTTAAGAAGCTGGGCCCCATCCACTTCCAATATGTAAATATATCAAGAATACGACCCTTGATGTATTACAGACTCGGTTTCATTGTTTGTCTAGGAGTTAGTGGTCCTCTTTTGGGGAACAGTGAGCACTAGATTTGACTCTGCCCCTTCACCAGGATTCTTATAGCTCATGAGCCCCCTTTTGATAGTTTATGAAAATGTCTGAAAAGACTTCCTCAGTATGAATCAGGTGAAAATTAGCATGGGTCTGGAACAGTCAAGAGATATAGAGTCTCCTCTTTCCCTTTGTTAATTCATTTTGAGTTTGTTTTTTTTTAGTTTGCCAAATAAATATTTAACAAATACTGATAGACATTGACATCTTGTTTACACAAATAAACAAGTAATTAACGGACAGGTTGAACTGACAAATTAATATGAGATTCAGTTACTGTTCAGGTATTTATTGACTGGCCTGTCTCTTTTGGCCTTTTGATACATATCTAATTTTTTGTGTGCATCTGTTCATCATGTCATATTGTCAAATGGGAAAATGCACATCAGTACCGAGTACAGACAATCAATCAATAAACAATAATCAATATGGTGATCATAAGTGTTGTAAATCTTCTTCTAAATAAAGAAATGTTCTAAATGATAGTGTGGCCTGAGTTAATTAAAATGTTTTTATAAATCATTTTTCCTGTGAGGGATTGTGTTTGTTGGCATTGAGAAAGGTCACCTCTGAGTGGTAGATTTGGGTTAAGCCTGGGTCCATTGACTGATGGATCCGTTTCAGTACTTGCCAGTGAAGCTACCCTGAAGGCTCCCCTTGCTCTGCTCAAGGCCTGAGGTATCTTCCATCTCATGTGTGTGGGTCATCTCTTCTCTCTGCCTCCCTCTTCTGGTCAGGCTGCCACCAAGAACATCAGTGTGCAAAAGTTACATAGGCATGTATAATCCTACCAATGTAATTGTCAGCAACCGATACGTCAGGCAATACAGGATCAACTTCTCCCGTACCACACAAAAATATTGCAAGTCGTACGAGAGGTATGGATGATGCATTTTATTATCACTGGCTCTCTAACAATGGATTACTGCACAAAACGGTCGCTATTAAATTACACATAAAGACACAGAATTCCCTATCTAGTCAATATCCTAACCCTATAGCTAACTCTATCTATTTGGCTAAGGAAACGCGCATCGACACTAATCGATGCGCTCACTATGAAAGTCAGTCCCCCGTCTGACTAGTTTACTCGCGTGGCTACACACCACGCGGAAGGACCTTGTGCGTCCTTCGGCTTTCTGCGTGCTGCGACACTCAGCACGCTTAGAGTAGCCGTTTACTCTTGAGTGGCAGTCCACTTCTCCGTGGCTATCACGTAGGCGTGATTCTGCCGTGATCAGAGTGCTTACTCTCTGTGGTTGACATCTCCGTGTCTCATGAGAGAACTAGTTAATAGTTCCCCTCCCTATCACCTACCCTGCCCTCATGTAGGGGCACTGGGTTACCTCTAATCTACTTGAGTGATCTTCTATACTTCAGTCTTTGACACACACCCTCCCCTCCTGTGTTGCGTTACAAACTTTGACTCATGGTTGTGACGCAAGAGGTTTCTAAAAAATTAGTGTCTCTAATTTTTGTCAAAGACTATTGATAACCTGGTTCTGGGTAACTAAATAGACTCCTACTGACTATTGTCACAATGTAGTCTCACTTTACTTGGCTACTAGTGATCGCCACAAACTTGTCTGGTTGGCGTGAGCCCTCTTCTCATCGCAATATTATATTAATTAGAGGTTTGTCTGAACCGGACCATTGTCTTATAAGACCTGCCCTCAAATAGCAAATTAACTCACTACCCATACAAAGTTGACTTTCTTAGGGTCAACACATGAATTGCTTCATGTCCCCCATATAATATTAAACAACCTTTACACAAGCTGTGTGCGACAGGCTTTACCTATCTCGCTTCCGCGTGTAAAGTTATCTTTCACTGTTAAGTTAGTGTTTCGTTGTCTATTGTGTCCCCTGACCCGGAGTTATCCCTCTTTGTTTTAACAAATGTATGTAATTTACCTGTTTGTTTTCCTGGTTGTTTGTGTGTTTTTATGTAACTATTAATATAGTTTAATTTCTAACATCTGTGTCTATCTATAATATGTATGTAAGTTCGTTTTCAAGTGCCATAATTCGGTTACATGTGGCCACAAACAAGTGTATAACACTAATTCGTGGCTACGTTTCCGTCTTATGAGACTTAAAATACTTTATCTAAGATCTATACTAAACTACACTAAACTATAAACACCACATTGAAGACAATACATTTTCATTATCGAAAGCAAACGCTTGACGCAGACAAAAAACAAAAAGTCGCGTTGAGCGGCAGAAAAAATCCGCTGGTTGTCCCCATTCTCTCTTGTATATTTTCCTTTTCTCTCACTTTCACACTTCTGTCACACATCTTTTATCCTCCCAACTGTTTAAAAACCTTGAAGTGACACTGTACAAGTTTAGCTCGTTTGAAAACGTTGAGCTGCATGACTGTGCCTAACTTACTGCACGAGTCATGTATTTACAAAATATGTACATGGATGAAATAGGGTTGATAGAATTGTACCCTGATATTACTAAACTCTATATTCTAATGACATACTAATACTAATTCTATATCTATATATTCTAACTTGTTGTAGAAAATCAATCTAATTTAAGGGAAGTAATCTAACTATCTAAAATGAAAATGATGTGAGATGAGTTATGTACCTTTCTGAAATGGGTGATGTGAAGTGTAACAAAATTCTAACTAATGTTTTAATGCAAAAAAAAATATATGATTGATATATTTATTCTAAATGGTGTAATTGATGAATGTTATTTGTATACTTTAATCCTATAAGGTGTAAACTACATTTAATATTAAATGATGATGTTGTTAAAGTGTTCATTAAGATGGAATGAAATAAAGTGAAATGAAATGAACTAAATGGTGTTATTCCTATCTACACTAAATAATACTGGTCTTATCTAAACTTTCTATCCTGGTTTTTTAATTAGCTATTATTAAGTGTAAGTACTGTCCTAATCTAATTTTATCCTACGTAAGTGGGTAAATTAATGATTTATTTAAACTACAAAAAAAATCTATTTATATTCTCTAACTCTAATCTACTCTATCTTAAAGTAACTAATCTAACTATAATTTAACACTATATTAAAACTGTTATAATACATATCACAATATTAGGTATATATACATGGTATCTATTTACCTCAGGTTATTGGTTGCCACAATGTTCAGAAATTGCTTTTCGTTGGCATAGTTTATATATACATAATTATCCTGGGTATACTAAATACACTACACAGTCATACTTGTGTCCTATGGGTCTTATTTCGCTCGTAGATTCCGCACGTGACGTAGACCAGTAAATTCGTGTCTGTTATTTATGCAATGTTCTGACACTGTTCTTCCATGGTTAACACAGGTGATTCACCGGCACACAAATGGAGCATAGTAAGTAACGAGCTGTCTATGTACACACGGTGATACACTTGTTCCTGGAGCATAGTTCTTATTTTGCTGTCTACGGACACATGGTAGTTCAATGTTCTTAGCACACAGTCCTGAAAATCATGTCTATGTAATAAATAGGATATTTTACACAGGATCCTATAAGAGTACTAATTAACCTTTCTTATACTAACTACTCATGTGGAATATCAGGTATTTCTACCTCAGATGGTCGACTCAGGGTATCTGCCAGAATGTTATCCCTACCCTTAATATGTTCTATACTAAAAGTATAATTCTGTAATATCAATGACCACCTGTAGATGCGGTCGTTGCGATGTACTCCACTTTGTATGACCGTGATCGGGGAGTTGTCAGTCTGGACCACAAAGTGAACACCCGCTAGAAATCGATGCAACTTCCTCACCGCATAGATGACGCTTAGGGCTTCCAACTCTGATATGGAATATCTGGACTCAGCCGGTGTGATCTTGCGGCTCACGTAGCAAATCGGATGGAAGATGCCATCATAAAACTGGCCTAGTACTGCAGCGATGGAGATCTTACTGGCATCTGTCCTGAGATAATAAACGAGCCTAGGATTAGGCAAGTGGAGGATTGGTACATTACTAAATAGAATTTTCAATTTTGACAATGCAGAAATTAATAATGCATCTTTGACATCTAATTTGACTGATGCTTTTAACACATTTGAAAATACACTTGTAATTTCAGCTAAGTTAGGTATGAACTTACTATAGTAATTTACTAAACCCAAAAGACTCCTGACCTGCTTTTTTGTTGTAGGCATGGTCAGGTTCATAATTTTAGTAATAATTCTATTGTCAGTTTTTAGTTGTCCCTGTGAAATGACATGACCCAAAAAATCAATTTCTTGTAGGCCCAATTCGACTTTGCTCGGTTTGACAGTGAGACCGAAGAGTCGCAACCTATCGAAGACATGTCTGAGTTTCAGTAAGTGTGTTGTCCAGTCATCTGTATGGACACAAATATCATCTATATATGTCACTGTATTCGTCACTCCATGCAGTAAATCTCTAGTTAAGCGTACGAAAGTGGCAGGAGCGTTACGAAGTCCGAAAGGAAGAAAACGCCACTCGTAGAGACCTAAAGGTGTTGAGAAAGCAGTAAGATGGATAGATTCAGTCTGCATAGGGACCTGCCAATATCCCTTAGTAAGGTCTAATTTAGAGAAGATTTTGGAGGTGGACATGTCCAGAATAAGATCTTCGCAGGAAGGAATTGGTTCTGCGTCGATCTTAGTGACATTATTGAGCTTTCTATAGTCCACACAAAGACGAATGGTGGAGTCTTTTTTCTTGACAAGGACGATTGGAAAGGAGTACTCAGATGTAGATTTCTGAATGATCCCACTAGCTTCTAAATTAAGAATTTCCTTATTTAGACTTTCTCTATAGCTGAGTGGGATAGAGTACGGCCTGCATTTGATAGGCTTAGAGTCCGAAAGAAGGATGGAGTGTTCGATTCTGTCCGTCCTACCTGGAATGTCGGAAAATATGTCCTTATATTCCGTTACTAGCTCTATTATCTGTTGTCGTTGCTCGTCTGTTAGTCCCTGTTCTACTCGTATAGAATCTAATGTCGCAGTCTTGTCGACAATTGGAACAGGTAGTTCCATTCCGTCGTCGTCTACCTGATTCAGTACAGATGTGGTGCTAAGTGCGTTTTCTGTAAACTCACTAGGTGTATGGATATCGTCGGATTTGCCAGTCTCGCTAACTAGTGTAGTTGCGTTGTGTATGTCCGTCGTCTCATCAATCGGTGTGGTTGCATTGTGTTCGTCTGTCTCTACTTCTGTCTCTTGTCGTGAAAAGTAAGGTTTCAACATGTTGATATGAAATATCTCTAAGTGTCTGTTTATCGATATTTCATACTCGACATCTGAAAGTTTCTGTATCACCTTGAATGGCCCTTGCCAAGAAGTTCTCATTTTATTATGCTTGTCTGGTAGTAGCACCATTACGTCTTGATCTGTTTCAAGTATTATGGGTCTAGCACTTTTGTTAGGATGTTTGAGGATATCTGCACTGTTCACTGGAGTTAGTCCATTTTTCTCCTCCCAGGCGGATATTTCTTCATCTGTGCAGTGCCTTAGCTGGGGTAGACACCCAAGAATTAAATCAGTACAAGGGTTGTCTAATATTGCACATGTAAAGGTACCAGAAAGGAACGGGGTGTTTATACGGGCTCTTGCCAGAGGATAGGTTTCTATGTTACCTGAAAACGTACGGCACTTTACAGAGTCACCAGTATAATCCTTTGGATTAACAAGTTCCTTTTTAATACCAATAATAGAGCTTCCACTGTCAAGCAAACATCGGCATGGCTTATCATTGACCAATGCAGAGTGAAACAATAGATTGCCTCTGGAGGCTACAGCTGCGTTTGCATTCTCAAAGGAGGATGTTACAATATGTCCACATGTAAGTTTGCCGTCTGCATGAAATTGGTGACATTGTTCACAACTGTCAAAGCTCAATACATCATTTACAGAACACACATTTTCAGCTTGGTTAACAGGTAATTCATTTTCAACTTCACAGTCAGTCTCACTCTCACTATCAGATGATGTATCAATTAACACTGCATTGTTTGCTTTCATACGTTGGCGGCCCAGGCACTTATTTGAATAATGGCCGTAGCTGGAACAGAAGAAGCATTTGACTGCACGCCTGTATGCAGTTCTCTTGTTTTGTTGCTTCTTAATGACATTTTCAAGATGTGCCGGATAGTTAGGCGATTTATCACACATAGAATAAGTATCATGAAAAAGTTGGCAATAAACACATTTGGGTAATTTATGGTCTTTTTTGTCGACTCTCTGAAATGGTTTTTTATTACTCCGATAGCTTTTAGGTTGGTCCTTAACAAAAGAAACTATTTCAGAGTCGCTATTAGATGTTTTAAAAATCTCCCTATTGGAGGAAAAATAAGCTGAGCCTTTTTTTTCAAATTGTTCTATGGTCTCAATGTCTGACTGCTGAAGAAATTTAGCGAAAGGAGATGGTATTGTGGATATGACTTTATCCATGGCTATTAAATTTTTAAGTTTTTCAAAATCCTTTCCTATGTTTGCAGCATTAAGCCATCTATTTAGTACGCTTTGGACATTTGAGACGTAATCAATGAAAGTCTCACTGGGTTTTGGTTTCAGGTTGGAAAACTGTACTTGATACCCAGGGGCATCAAGTAAGAAATGTTGCATTATCCTATCATGGATGTACTGATAGTTAGATCTAAGCTCAGTTGGTATAGATTCTATCACTTTAAGGGGCTCTCCACTAAGGTTCTTCATGTAAATCATAGCCCACATCTCGATTGGTACTTGGTGGTACTTAAACTGATATTCGACCTTTTCTGTCCAGGCTGATATGGAGTCTTCTTTACAGAATGGTTTAATAATATTTTATATTTGTTAAATTTATTTTCTTCCTGCTGACTCTTTAATTTTGTAGCAGAGATCTCTAAGTGTGAATCTACATCCATCCCTTTCATCTTTAATTGTGTCTCTGATTCCACTTGTATTTGTTTTTCCTTAACTCTTGCCATTTCATCTATCTCTTTTTGCTTTAGTTCTTTCTCCTGATCTAATGTCTTTTGCTTTAGTTCTTTCTCATGATCTAATGTATTTTGCTGTAGTTCTTTCTCCTGATCTAGTTGCTTTTGCTTTAATTCTAGTTCTTTTTATTTAATCTCCTTATCATGTTCTAACTGCTTCTGTTTTGTTATCTCAGCTAGTTCTGCAATCTCCTTCTGATGTTGTCTTTCTCGTGCACGTTGATCTCTCTCAGCATCTTTTGCTTCCTTAAATTTTTGGTCAGCATATTGCTCTAGCTCCTTTCCTGTGTATTGTAATTCTTTGCCTGCTTTTATGAAGTCAGCTAAAGTTGCCATGTTGTTGGATTATTAGCTAGCGTTGACAGGCACTTCAATATTTATTGACTTATTTATATTAGGAATATGAAGTAATTTAACTCCCTGTGTACACAAATATAATGTTCAGTTACACACTGTCACAATGGATCACCCAAAAAAAATTATACTCATAAGTCACACTCTGAAAAAGAGATGCATTATTAATCATATTGCATTGAAAATAGTTTGGGTATACTCATCTTCACGTTCCAGATCAATCAGGTACAATCGTTTGGCACCTCAGGTCAAATTGTTAGGCACTATGACATACACCTTGTGCTCTTCTTCCAAACAGCTGTTGTTCTGCCTGGTTTACAGGAGCAGTAACAATTAACAACTTGTAAATGATATATGAATTTAAACAATTTGATACAATCACATCACATGCCCCCGACAGAACAGTACAATGTAGTCTAATTAATATTAAATGTCAATGTCCTGTCTTCGTTCTAACGTCGTATGCCTTGCTTTCCTATTCTAGTTTAATCTATGGAAGTGTTGTGCAGGCCAAGTCTTATTTGCTTCGCAAAAGTAGTGCCATCGTGACGGTAACAAATTAGAATAGGTATATAAATAATTAAATAAATGCTTTCAAATAAATATAAAGGTAATAATAATGTTTAAATAAATAAATATATTCAATAAATAACGTATTTGAACAAATAATGTTTGGTATAAGTCAATGATTCAGGCGAGCAGCCGCTTTGCGATTTGTCAACAATCCGTCGCCGATTGCAAATGGCGTAATACAGCTGTCTGTCAGCCGCAATACGTCAGAGGCGCAGCGCTATTTTTAGATTGGAAAATCAATAATGTTCTCGGCTCATTTTGTTTTGTGTATCGCTCCGCCATGAATCATATTTGACACATATTCATCAACAAATAAGTAATTACATAAATAAATGATAGAAAACAATAATATCAATACTTACAACTTCGAAGAACACATGATTATAAGCACAAAATATTTCATTAAGCACAAATAAATATTATTTGGTCACGATAGGCACAGCACAGCCCGCAACTCGACCTAGTCTGCACACGTCATTATTACACTAACACAAATTAACCCCCGTGATTATATAACAATAATACTATTTCAGAGCCGTGGGTGAGTGTTTTAGCTTGAACAATTGTCCAAGCCACACTTCTGACACCACTTTAATCCTTGCCTGTCAGCAACCGATGCGTCAGGCATTACAGGATCAACTTCTCCCGTACCACACAAAAATATTGCAAGTCGTACGAGAGGTATGGATGATGCATTTTATTATCACTGGCTCTTTAACAATGGATTACTGCACAAAACGGTCGCTATTAAATTACACATAAAGACACAGAATTCCCTATCTAGTCAATATCCTAACCCTATAGCTAACTCTATCTATTTGGCTAAGGAAACGCGCATCGACACTAATCGATGCGCTCACTATGAAAGTCAGTCCCCCGTCTGACTAGTTTACTCGCGTGGCTACACACCACGCGGAAGGACCTTGTGCGTCCTTCGGCTTTCTGCGTGCTGCGACACTCAGCACGCTTAGAGTAGCCGTTCACTCTTGAGTGGCAGTCCACTTCTCCGTGGCTATCACGTAGGCGTGATTCTGCCGTGATCAGAGTGCTTACTCTCTGTGGTTGACATCTCCGTGTCTCATGAGAGAACTAGTTAATAGTTCCCCTCCCTATCACCTACCCTGCCCTCATGTAGGGGCACTGGGTTACCTCTAATCTACTTGAGTGATCTTCTATACTTCAGTCTTTGACAGTAATTCTACAGCATGTTATTAAGTGTGAACACAACATAACAGGAAGGATAAGATCAGAAGAGCTGGTGTTGTGTTAATTTGTGTGGGGTCAGAGATTATTACACTGGATGCACCTGCTATCATCTGGTACCTGCTGTATGCATTTTCTCAGTGTACCTGGGGTTCATTGAGAAGTGTACAATCAGACATAGATAGGAGTGATGATGTGTTGTTCCTTGGAGCATTCAAGTCAAGCTGATAGTGCAAGACCAAGACAAGGATAAGATGCATTTTTATAAATGACATACAATTAAACATCTTCATCAACTCATTTGTTTATGCATCGTGTATATAAATGTTTATCTGTACCTTCCAAATTAACTATTTGTCTTCTTCTTCTTATAAATCATTTCCTTTTTCCTGTTGTTGTTGTGGTGTTGAGTGGAGTGCTGTGTAGTGTAGTGTGTTGAGTTAACTTCTGTTGATTGGGGTTCTCATAGCTTGCACCACTTTTCCCCCATCTTCATCAGTTAATATGAGTTTAACTCCTCAAGTGTTTTATTGTTATCCATGTTCATCATACAGAATTTCTGATGTGTATTTGTTACAAAATGTAATCCATACAAAATCATGACAACAATACATTAGTAAGAGGTTGCTACATAAAGTACCTCTCCTAATCCTCTCCTCTATTCTTCTTCATATCAATCTATTCGTCTTCTTCTGTTATCAGTGCACATCATGTCCGTTATGTTGGCGATCAACAGTTGGCAATAGACCGAGGTTTTGTTTACCTTTTGGTCTGGACAGATTAACTAGGCCGTCTGTCACAAATAGCGTCTGTGAAGCGTAACCTTTTTAAAGCAATGCAGTTAATGAGTGCTTTGTCTAAGTGAAAATCTGACACATAAATACAATCATTTTCTATCAAACCCTATTATTTCAATTCGTAAAGAGGAAAGGAAAGATATAATCCCTCTCTCAGCTCCTTAGGTTGCGAATAGGCAGAAATAAGTACGTTTCAAGCGAGGCAGTGGTTCTTGTGCACAAACTGTCTTGTGTTAGCAGAAGCATTTTAAAGCGGTTTTGATGAAATGCATCAGAGTGCGTTTGAATTCTCACCTCGTACAGTTTTCTGTGATAGATTGTTGTAGTATGCACATAGTAAAGCTAACCGGTGTAATGAAGAACTTCAGAGTTTGCAGTTTTGAGAAAGTATGAGATAGTTTTGCCGGAGAAAGGCTCGGTGTAGCTAGAAGTTTGCAGTCGACAATTTTACACTTCAGAGGTTTATTTTATAAGTAATACATTTTATTTTGACGCACAAACACTGGATACCTCTGCTGCACACATCTGGGTATCACATTGATCTGAGGATTCACACGCTTACCTCGGATTTCGGATCAAACTGCAGTTTTTTCATGTGAAAGACAGGTCACATTGGCTTTCTGACTGTCCGTCAGGGCTGAAGATGAAGAAGTGCGCGGTTTTGAAGAAATGAACGCTTTCGCAGGTCAGAGTTGTCATCACGTGACCCGCTCCTTCCAATAATCTCTCTACTTGTAGACGCTCTACTTTCTATTTTTAAACGACATCTGCCCATCTCGAGTGTCAAGTTGGTGTTCGGTCTCATTCGTGCGGCAAATTGTAAAACGTTCTCTGTTTGGTGTGTAAATGTTAACGCACTTTATAATGATGGTTGATGATTATGTCACAGACACCAAGTCCTAGTTATAACAAACCTTTGACCATCGGGAGCCCTTAATGGCAGTCCTACACCAGACAGTTACACCACGCAGGAGAGTATGTAACCCAGCACATTAGCAGCTATGAATTAATTGGAGAATATTTTATGGCAGAGACTTTGTAGGAATATCATCTCATGCTTTCTTGCAGTGGATATGGATATTATTTTGTTGAATACAAGTGAAGTGCGAACTTGTACTTTCCCAGGACTAAAGGGGGTTACTTTACATATGCTGGAAGAAGGAGAGAGGATGGTGAATTTTTAGTTGAAATAGTTCATCTATTTCTGAACCTGTTGGTTGTATTGGTTTCTTGACTGATGTTATTAGTTTATGAACCTGTAGAATGCTTTTTGGGGAATCATCTAGTGTGTTTTTTTTTTTTTTTTTTTTTTTTTTTTTTTTTTTTACCATATGTAGTTGTGTACATGATATCACACTTCATATCAGAAATCTATCCCAAAACTCAGTTTGTCACAATATAGTGTGTATGTTTAACCAAGCGTTTTTGAATCGATTTATTGTGGATGGTTTTGGTCAACAGTGGTTGTTTGCAGTTGATATATGTCACTGTTTATACATTTAGTTTAAATTAGGGTGAGGCTGGACGACAACATATAGACAACTTTTCCTTATAGAGTGAGTAGTCTCCTTTGTTGTCTACGGTAAATTTCCAGGATCTCTACACCTTCGAAAGGAGGCCCTTTTCTTCATAAAATTAGTGTTGAACTTGTACCCTTGTCTGCCTTGATTCAATACTTGGGGGTTCGGAGCCATTTCAGGGTTTCCTTAAGAAGGTTGATGTAGTATGATAACCCGTCCCATCCGGGATACCCCTAGCTAAATTACCCATATTTATCTTATAACCTTACGACTGCACAGTCATTAAAAATACACCCTGTAGAAGATATGAGAGGAATCACCTTTGCGGGATGCAAAATCAATAACATTAGATATATGGATGATACAGTATTGATTGCAGACAATGAACAGTATCTACAACATTTAGTAGATGCGGTTGTTGCACACAGTGAACAACTAGGGTTAGAATTATATTGTAAGAAGACAAAGATTATCTTAAGCAAGTTATCAAGCAAGATTATCTTAAGATTCTTAAACAAGTGAATTGGTACATGTATCTCGGAACAGTCATAACATCTGATGGGTGGTGCCTTGAAGAGATTAGAACGAGAATCCCCAATGGCTAAGGTAGCCTTTTGCAAGATGGAAAACATACTGACTAATTAAAAAGATGTCAACTGCAGCGAGAAAAGGAGTGTTAAGATGCTACATAGAATCTATAATTTTGTATAGATTTGAAGCGTGTACAATGAGTAGACAAACTTAATGGCTGTGGAAATGTGGTTTCTGAGGAAAATGCAAAGAATATCATGGATAGACAGAAATATCAATAACCAAGTCCTATAAGAAACACATTAAAACCATAAACATATGAGATAAATTAGACGTAGACAGTCAATTTTTGCGTGTTATGAGAAGAAATAAATTGAAGAACTTGATGACAACTGGCAAGACTGGGGAAAAAATAACCAGGGGAAGGCAGAGAAGTAAATACTTGGATGGCTTGGCCAAGTTGCATGGTCGAGACAAGAACACAGAGCTCTCGTGATCGCGTGAAATGGCGAAACATGACCGCCCACGCTTATCGGCGTGGTACATCATGATGATGATGATGATGATGATGATGATGATGATGATGATGATGATGATTGTGTCGGGTTCTTAACAGAAATATTTAGCCAATCCTGATGTATGGATGCGAATAAAGAACAATTAACTGACTAGTGAGGAATAACAAGGGTGTTATGAGAGAAGCATTAGTAATGAAAGTCCTTTCCAGCTCTTTGTCCTCGGAATCGCATATAAGTGTGTAAATAGTGCCTCATTTCCAGTCTTTATTGTTATCAGGGTTGTTCCTGCCTATCTCCTCCCCTTTTTCTCTCAGCATTTCTCTGGAAGGTTTCCTTTGAGAATGTGTCATGGCGTGTGGCACGCTAATACCAGACAAAACTTTCTACATATTGCCCCTGACAAAAGTGGTTCTTGGTGGCTTGAATACGTATTTACTGCGTCTAAGAATTTGTGTTATATTCGCCATACCATCTTCTCCTTATAGTCCATGCCATGTGGTGTTGATCATCATGTTTTTTTTACAGCCTTCTATCTCGTATGCTGCCAATCATTTACAATAATAATGCTCCCCCATACCATGATGTCAAACTGTTCAGCATCTTCTCTCCTGGTCTTCCCATACCTCTGTTCTCCTCCAACCTTCCTGTTTTTCCTTCTCATGACATGCCCAGAGAATGTGCAATGTCTTCTCCTGATGCGAGTAACCAGTTCACTTTACGAGTTAACTCTTTCAAGATATCTTCATTGCTCTCTCTTCTCGTCCTAGGCGTTCTCATCATTCTTCAATGAAACCACATCTTCGCATCATCATCATATGCCATGCCGATAAGCGTGGGCGGTCATGTTTCGCAATCTCACGCGATCACCAGAGTCGTGATCTTGTCGTGACCATGCCATGTGGTCAAGCCATGCAGATATTTATTTACATGCCTTCAAATTGTTCATTTCTCTTTATCTCGCTAATTGTCATCAAGTTTTCTAGTTTATTTCTCCTTTCTCTAATCACTATATGGTTGTCATTTGCTACTTGTAGGACTTGCTAATTGATTTTTCTTTTTGTTGTTTTCTCTTTACAATTGACATCTTTTTATTGGTCAGCATGTTTCCATCTTGCAAAAGGTTAATTTTGCCATGGCGATTCTGGCTCTAATTTCTCCACGACAACTCCCATCAGATGGTATGACTGTTCCGAGATAATTGTACCGATTCACTTGTTTAAGAATATTCCCTTTTACCCGTATATTACAATTTGGCATTCTTTTCTTCTTTTTAGAGACGACCATAATCTCCATCTTGTTACAATTTAATTCTAACCCTAGTTAGAACTTTCGCTATATAATATGGAGAGCAAGCTCGCGGAGTAGATACTTTAGCTGATGCCGGTTACCAATGGAGGACTGGTATGAGAGTCGACCTTTCAGAAAGCAATGATAAACTGCTGAACGTAAAATTGCCTGATAAACCACAAATAAACACACATAGTATTGTTTGGCGCTCATAGAAGGAGAAGAAGGAAGTACAGATTAAAGGACGCACTAGACAACATAAAATTTGAAAGCTATAGTTACCGACCGGGAATCAAACCTGACACCTCCAAATGACGACAGCGCCCCGCTGCAGAAACAAATGTACTTCGACGCATGACCAACTAGACACCCCTATACAAGGTGTCTTCATTAGCCGGGTCTATCATACAGATGAACCTTCAACTACGGAATACGGACAGAATTCGTATCAAACCATTGAGATAGCACCATAGGTCTCATAATTTTATATTAAACCATCATAGGTCTAATAACAAGCACACAAACACATCGGACCGTAATACTATGTCCAGGACATTCATAAACATTTAAAGAAGAGTAATGATTGGTCCGTTCCAATATTGTACACGTGTTATTTTAATTGATGTCCGGTACTAAACCACAAAGCCACTAAAGTCAGGGGGTGATTGCAATGTCCTATCTTGTTTGTTTGTTTGTTTTGCTTTCTTTCGCTTTGAACTCAAGTGTAGTCCATACGCGTGCCACTACTTCTAATGCACTGGACAGATTTTTGCGTGTGGATTAGCTTTCCCTATTACCACTGCCCCTCGCCATCAGGCGATCCCACTCCGACTTCAGATGTTTCTCAAATTTGCGTCCCCAAGTCAATATTTTAGTGCAATTGACCGGTGTAGGGGATTTAACCCGCTACCTCGGTATCAACAAATCGGATATTTCAGAGCGAGGCTCTTTATCCATTCGACAATATTGACATCCGCAACGTCGTATAAATGACATGCAACTATCTTTTAATGCATATATGCTTTTCATTATTTTCTTATTTTCTTCTCACATTACAGGATCAGTACAAGAAGAAAACAGAAACCGGAGACCCATGACTCAAGAGAGACTGGAAAACTTAACAAATCCATCTGCGAACTTATTTGAAGAAATGCTAAATTACAATTACTTGTTGACCGGTCTAAACGAACGGTTACCAAAACTCCAAGAAAACATCAAGGGTCTACTGTATCAAATTGAAAACCAACCCATGCACATACAACAGCAGCAACAACTACAAAAACTGCCAGAGAAAACATCCACCGAAGAATTCAACAAACGCAGACGGCGGATAAACTACGTCTGCTCGACCGGTCGAGTTTCCGGGAATGTAAGCTACATAAAGACACACAAAAAGGCGGGTGTCATATATTGTGTTGTGCCAAAAGCCGGGTGTACTTTCTGGAAGCGCGTTTTTAAAGTTGCAAACCCTCAGGTTTGTATGAATTTAATTCTTCCTCTTCTTTTGACTTTTATCACGCATTGGGGATAATCCCTCAACCAACTTCCGCTGGAAAAAAGAAAGAAAAAGAAAAAGCAGCGGCTGCAGCAGGATATAACAATATGAATTGCTAACAACAACAACATTTAAAAAAAAAGTATTATAGCACAAAGGACGGCCGACGTTTCGATTCTAAGAATCTTTGTTAGGGACAGGACAACACAAATAGATCAAAAACAAAAACAAAAACTCACTCACAAAATAAAATAAACACAACTACTTTACTTGTTTCCCATGTTTCTTCTCCCACATGGGAACCAAGTAGTTGTGTTTATTTATTTTGAGTTTTTATTTCTCTCTATTTTAAAAAAAAAATCTATTTGTGTTGTCCTGTCCTTGACAAAGATTCTTAGAATCGAAACGTCGGCCGTCCTTTGTGTCCTATAATACTTATGTTTTAAATTTTATTATTTCATTATTATATTTTTAATTGATTGTTTCTGATTTTGGATAAGTCACACTTTGTTTTCACCTATGTATGATGGAGTTCTTTGTAAGGTATGTACATTGCGCCTGTAGTTAGTATGTCTCTTTTTTTCACCTACCTAATGTTTGCCTTCCTATTTTTTGCTATCTCCTACAAGGCCCTCTGTCTACTAACGGTGGCATTTGAGCGAGATAAGACCAGGAGTGAGGCATGGATGCCTCTTGTCACCATTACTGTCTGTTGTCTACTGCCCAAAGTACTTTGGGGTGGAGGACAGATGGGTCTTGAACCTGATTAATTAAGGCCGCCTGGCTAGTGCAGTTTCCGCGAACTGTGCGGGTAGGGATTCTCTTTTTTCCCCCAACAGAAGAAAACGAAAAAACATCAACACCTTACGGAAGATTCGAACCTGAGTCTCTCGAAGGAGATCCGGCATTCTAGCCACTCGGCCAGCCGCTCCACCCTTATTGTACTTACCGATTATAGACTGGAATATGAAACAACAACAAACACTGCTAGATTCTCTTGACCAAACAGATCGATGATCTAGACTTTTGTCGACGATCTTGCCCTCCTGCCTCACACACGATATCAGATACTGGATAAACTAGTAATACTAGATGGGAGATCACATCAACTAGATTTCTAAATTATAGAGAAAAGACACAGATAATGAGAATACATCAAGCGCATTATAACCTGATCTACAGAAAGGAAACCTGACTCCCACAGGCAGAATCATACACCTACTTAGCAATGTATACAGAGGGGTGGAGCAGTTAAACATATCATAATAGGCAAATGAAGCCTAAAAAATGTTAGTTGCATATCCTTTACACGACGTTTGCAGTCAACACCAGCATGTTGTGGATATCTTCGGATATTTACGTTCAGTACTTCGCTGTCGCTTTCTGAACGACCGGCACCCATACCATTTCGTAAATAAACTAGTCAACTCGGTCTGCTGCCAAATCACCCACAGCTGTATTTCGAACGCGGGTATACGGGATGACGAACTGCGTCCATACACCCTTGGCCACCGAGCCGGCAACTGAAGCCTAGAGAAGCTTTATAACACTTGGAAATATGTGGAGGTCAACAGAAATTGACCTTAGCACTAACCTTAGACTTTTTCATTGTAACGTTAGTGTCCGTTACATACCACCAAAAGAAAAGAATGATCATATCAGTCAGAAAGCCACCAAAACCTGCTGAAGGCGACTACCACGTTATGGACAGACCAGAACAAGTAATTATTCTGCGCCTCAGAACAGGGCACAATAGATTACGCAACCACATGTATATAAAATTCAAGATTGGTGACTCAGCCGTGTGCACATGTGGATTGGCGTCGCAGACAGCAGAGCACATACTCGAAGACTGCCCAACATACAACATATCTAGGCAAACCTTCTGGCCTAGAGAGACAACAGTGGAAGATAAACTCTATGGACCGCTGAGTGAACTAAACAAGACAGTTAAATTCATACAAGAGACAACATTGCAGTTATAAACATATTTCAAGCGAACGAAAGAAGAAGAAATTGTAACGTTAAACCTGTATTGATGTATGATGAGAAACACGGAGAACAACAAAAAACGATTACAAATAAACTTCAAACATTCAAACATTAACGCCTGCTCAAAAGAAGAAATAAAACGGTGTGACAAAATCATCAATGTGGAACTCACGTAGAGAACTAGAGAAATATCAATGAACCAAGAGGTGACGAAAAGACGTTGGGGCAAGATAGGACAAACATTGAGAAAACCCGAGGATGTAAAACTAGAACAGCCTTATTCTGGAACCAGCAGGGCAAAAGAAATAGCGGAGAAATAAAAACTCGCGGAGAAAAGAATTAGAAACAGAAATGTACAATATGGAAAAGACACAGGCATAACTGCATAAGGTAGCTAAAGATATAAAGGGGCGTGGCGTGAGTTGGTTGAGGGTTTATGCGCCATTGGTGGGGGGAGGGCAACAGAAGAAGCATGAGAAACAAGACCCTCAGCCAACCCTCACTAACCCGTTCTATCTGGTGGTGGGGGGAGGGCAACAGAAGAAGCATGAGAAACAAGACCCTCAGCCAACCCTCACTAACCCGTTCTATCTGTTGGTGGGGGGAGGGCAACAGAAGAAGCATGAGAAACAAGACCCTCAGCCAACCCTCACTAACCCGTTCTATCTGTTGGTGGAGGGAGGGCAACAGAAGAAGCATGAGAAACAAGACCCTCAGCCAACCCTCACTAACCCGTTCTATCTGTTGGTGGAGGGAGGGCAACAGAAGAAGCATGAGAAACAAGACCCTCAGCCACCCTCACTAACCCGTTCTATCTGTTGGTGGAGGGAAAAAAGGG
>JACEFZ010012555.1:0-22099 GCA_014155875.1 Cepaea nemoralis
CTGATGGTCAGGTATTTGAAGGTCACACAGAGATGGCAGAAATGCGAATATTCTGGTGTTGGCAACATGGAGAAGGAATAAGCAATGTGCAAAATTTCAATTTTCTCTTCCTACTCCTTCATGGTTAGGCTACAGACTAATGAGAAGCCCCTTGTAAACAGTGACACGTGCAGCACCACCTTATTTGCTTTCTCTCCAAAACAAAAGGCAGGCATCATCCAAATCAATGGAATACCCATAAGAGAAGATAAAGAACCAACATACCCTGGAGTAGCATTTGACATGTTGACATGGAGAAAGCACAGCAACAAAGCAGTAGCAAAAGCCAGAAGGAAAATAGCCATTCTGAGAAAAAGAAGTGGAACCACATGGGGAGCCAGTGGGAAAATACTTAGCAATGTTTATCAACAGAGCATACGACCACACCTGGAATATTGGTCAACTGCGTGGTGTACAGCATAAAAAACAACACTACGAGAGCTGGACAAAATGCAAAATCAAGCACGTAGAGTCACCACAATAGGGATGAGAGCAACCCTCATAGTGGAGATGGAGGAGATGGGAGGACACAAGCACTGCGAGAGCGCAGAGTTACAAACACGCTAATACAAGTATAAACGTTCCTCAGCTTTCCAGGCCATCCTATAAACAACCGATTTAAAAACTTATCTATGAAGCAGTTGAAAAGAAGCAGTTTTATCCATCAGGCCAAACGATTCTGCAGAGAAACCACCAATCTGCCCAGAGTTGGTATCCTCCTGAAAACTATTCCAGAGTAAACTCAATGGAAAGAGGAATATAGTCTATCACTTTAAATCCAGGCAAAAGTGAGGGACATCTTTTACAAGGAAGAACAGAACAGTGTACAGCACAGAACAGCCTCTCTCAACTTCCTTGATGAAGACTACCCACAGGACCTCTGGATCCGAGTCTACACAAATGGGTCAGCACAAAATGCTATTTGATATGGAGGGGCTGGAGTGTACATAGAACACCCAAAAAATGCTATGGACACGGCTAGAGTATCAATTGAAAAGTACTGCCATAACTATGATTTTGAAATTGAGGCAATAAAATAGCAATAGAAAAATTAATTACTAAATACCAGCAATGGTACACAACCTGCGGTGCTTTTAACAGATGCAAAATCAGTACTCCAGGCGCTCCTGTCTAGGAAATTGCCAGTACTAAGGACACTACTTTCTGAACTTAGCAGACATCATAAGGTCACCATACAGTGGATACCATCCAACTGTGGAGTACCCGGAAAAGAGAGAGCTGCTCAATTAGCTATGGAAAGAGTAAAAGAAGAACATCCTGGTGTGTCCACTACATATCACAAAAATAAAAGAATGATCAAATCAGTCAGTAACCCACCAAAACCTGCTCAAGACGAATACCACGTTATGGACAGACCATAATACGTCATTAATTTTCGCCTCAGAACAGGACACAATAGATTACGAAACCACAGGTATACGAAATTCAATATTGGCGAATCAAACATGTTCACATGTGGATTGCCGTCACTTACAGCAGATCACATCATCCAAGACTGCCCAAAATATAACATATCTAGGCAAACCTTCTGCCCTAGATAAACGACAGTGGAAGATAAACTCTATGGACCACTGAGTGAACTAAAAAAAAAGACAGTTACATTCATACAAGAGACAACATTGCATTTATGGACATGTTTCAAGCAAACGAAAGAAGACGAATTGGCGATCACCCCAGCTGCCATACAGCACATCATAATATAGGTGATCATCCCTGCTGTCATACAGCCTATTGGGATATAGATGGTCATCCCAGCTTCCATACAGCCAATCAGTATATACACGATTACCCCAGCTGCCATACAGCTCATCGGGATATACACAATAACCCTGGCTGCTATATAGTCCATCGGCAGATTCAATCACCCTGTGAAAGGGGGCCATTTAATCCGTAATTGGTTGTTGTCCATTTGGATCAGTGGCCCCATAGACAAGTCTCAATGGGGTCGGATCATGTCAACGTGCTGGTAGGCCCTATATTGCCCACATCTAATGGAGGACTTCCAGTTCCAATTCCAATTTTCAAAACAAAAGTTCCAAATTCAGTCTCGTTTAACCTGCCTCCTCAGCTTTGGTTATTGTTGAGGTCCGTGGTTTTTGTGGGTTTATTCATCCTGATTCTTGTCTTGTGCGCTCTTTCGAGTAAGTCCTATTTCGGACTGGTTATGTAAGCGTTTGTGTCTGTGACGTCAGCTGGGGGATTGGATGGCGGCTATAATTTGTGCCTGTCGCCTCTTTTGGTTTTCTTTGTTGGTGCAGGCTCCTGGTTCGTCTGGCTTGACTGGGTGCAGTCCTTATAAGGACTTTTTATTTGGTCTTTTGACTCCTTTTCTTTGTATTTTCTGTAGGAGCGTTTTGATGTTTCCATTTTATTCCTTGCGCATATTTTGGATGAAGAGTTTGTCTTTCCTTTTGCAGTCTTCGTCTGTGGTAAGCGACGAGATGATCTCTCCGTCATCTATATAGTACGTGAATCCAGTCTCAAAGTCATAGATTCTATCTGGGTATTGTATTGGTTGCCCCCTGAGTTTCTTGGGCTTCTTCTTTTCTTTTTCTTCCCAGCGAACTCTTAATTCCTTTTCCGCGAGTTCCACTCCAACTGCCGCCTACCTTGCCGATTCTAGTAACTCCTCCCTCGGGGCCTCTCTGTGCCGTCATCAGGATGCTCATCTCGCTTTTCTTAGGATGTCTGGCGAGATATTGGTTTCCCCTTCGAGGTGTCAGGTGTCGTGGTTGGGCTTTATCTTGAACTTCCGGTTCGGTCTCTTGTTGGGTTTCATCGTGCGGTTTCTCTGTGAGTTCTTGTATGGCTTCTGTTGGTTTGTTTTGGAAGAGTTCCATTTCAGCTTTATGCAATTATCTTTCGGTCTTGTTCTTGTAGGATTTCTTCGTTCTCCTTCTTCATCTCGACCATGCGCTCCATCTCTTGTTTTCATTGTCGCTGGTTTGTGACGGTGTCAGGAGTAGCTTGACTTGCTTCTTTAGCTCGTTTATCTGGCTTTGCAGTTGGGCTCTTTCCGCTTGTGAGCAGCCCGTGGCTGTCTCGCACCTCCGCATTGCTTCATTGTATGATGTCTTTGAGGTGATGGCGATCTTTAAGACGTCTCTGTGTCTTTGCAGGTACGGACAGCCCAGGTATCTTGCTCCAAGTTTGCCCAGGCAGTTGGCGCACTTTCATTTGTTGTTGGGTACTCGGAAGCCGGTGTCCAGCTTGGCCAGCGGACACTCATTGAAGGCGTGATGATCGGCGCAGTACCGGCAGATTTCCGTCTTACTGCGACACGTTGCTCTGCTGTGGCCGGCCCTCTGGCATCTGGAAAATTGATTGATTATTGGGATGAATCTCTCTGGCTGATGTATTTTCTTGTTAATTGATACTGTGGTCGGCATCTGGCTGCCGTCTGTCGTCACCACAGCCAAGTTTGTAGGAATCTTGGAGCAGGTAAGGAGCCGCTCCGCCTTCAAGAATCGGATGTGGAGATTCGCTTCTCGAAGCTGCTTCATGATTTCTTTGTCTGATAGCTTCACTTGGATACGCTTGACAACTCACTTGCTTGTTGGTGAGTCAGTGTTTTCGACTCTGGTGTCTTTCTCCTCCCTCTGCTTATCAGTAGGTTTGGCTCTTGTTTGTGGTGGGTTGTCGTCGCACTTCCTCGTGGTAGCTTCGTTAGAGGTTGCTTGAGGTTCTTGTTGTTTGCTGCAGCTCGCAGGTAGATTCTCTCCGTTCGTCTTCTTGTCGGCTCCCACGCTGCACATCTTGGTTGCCACGTGTCTTTTGGTGTTCTTGCGACGTGCCATTTTCCCCCGTATCAGGCTTCTTGACTTGTTCAGGTGACTTGTCTTTTAGCGCTCGCAGTTGCGAATGAAATGCGACCCGATGGAGGACTTGCTCTGCCAGCAGTTTATATAGAGTAACCGCATCCATAGACTCGAGTGTTACCCAGTAGACTCTGGGGGATCCAAATTGATAGTACCAGATTCTCATTGTTGGCAAGAGCTTTATTAGTGGCGATGACAGGAAGGTATGGTTGACTTGGTTGTAGACATTCCACATTATTCAAATAAGACTTATAGCAACCCTTAATCCCCTTCAATGCTACACGTGTAGACTAGTCCAGAAATAGACTAGATTCTTGTCTTTAGAACACCTTCACAAACCAGTAATTACTCTTTGTCCACCCACTGCATCATTCATATAATTATAGCCACCAAACGTTTCCCAGTTGTATTCCTGAATTCCTCAGATGAATGTTTTATTGTTCTTAATTAGCATTACACATGTAATCATGTCATATACTCATATATGGGTCATAGACCCATACTCATAATCATTATCACATGTCATCTCTAAATGTAACATCAGCTGTAATAAATATCCAGCACCCTCTGTTCTGTGCTTTCATAGTTTAATCACACAGGCTTTTTTCAGTCCATCCCCTCCCATGTGCAACATTTACTTTCTCTTGAGCTCTTCGCCTCTATCACATGCTTTAAACAAGGAGCTGTCTCTTTATATGACAGACGTACCTTGATGTTATTACCCTGATCTTATATTGTAATACTTTCTTTAACCAAAGTTTGTGTAATACTTCTTTGTTGGGTTTTCTTTTCCTACCAAGCTATTCTTCTTGTTTGTCTATATCACCACATTTGAAAAGCTTCAATTTTACCCTCACGTTGTTTATTCTTGGGTGCTCGGAAGTCGGTGTCCAGCTTGGCCAGCGGACACTCCTTGAAAGCGTGATGGAATAAATGTAACACTTGATCACTCTCACAATCACTAGCATATGAATTCTTGACATGAAATGCAACACGTCATTGAGGAACTTATCAAATATTACCAATAGACACTGAACATATCTATTCGTAGATCTGGTATGCACTTCTCATGAAGGCTTCTATATGAGGCACTCACAGCACATTACAACAACAAAATATCACTATAATGAATAATTCCAATGAATCACCACACCACATCACTATTATGAATCACTGGAATAAATCACAACGAATCACAACACAACAAGGATAGTGTCGATCTCATTACTGCCCATAGTAGCTTGCAGTGTAGTGCAATCGGGATCTTGAGCCTGAGAAAATAAGGCCACAAGAGTAGTTCAGTCACCGTGAACTGTGCAGTTTGTGTTTTTATTTTTCCCTTACAGAAAAAGTATCCATCGCTATAGCAAGAGTTGTGTTATTTATCTGTATACTTAATGGACACGGCGATCTGCCAACTTGCATTACTTCGGTGTTGGCTGTATTTATACTCATATTGTATCAACATGCAGAAGATACGATATGAGTATAAATGCAGCCACAACCAAAGTAATGCAAGTTAGCAGATCGCCGGGCCCGCTAAGTATACAAATAAATAGCACAACTCTGAAACAAGTTAAATAATTCAATTATCTTGGAAGTATGATCACAGAAGATTACAGATTGGATAGAGGCATCGAAATCAGATGTCAAAAAGCTAGTGCCCTTACATATCAACTTTCACCCTTACTGAAACATCCAAATATACCCATGTCCGCAAAACGACAGATAATAAACAACACATTCACACCAACTCTATGCTACCAATCTTAAACCTGGACTTTATCCAAATCACACTTTCGCAAAATCAATACCTACGAGATGAGATGCCTGAGGAGAACTGCGAACTTAACAATCCGAGACCGAGTAAGAAATGTTTTTATCAGACAGACAATGGGATCAACACCTTGTGCCACATTTATTGAAAGACAGAAGATCAAGTGGTTTGACCATGTCGTTAGAATGCAACACCATCAACTACCATCACTGGCCTTACATCAAAGATCATCTGCGACGAGACCAAGAGGTTTCCCAAGAAGAAAATGGATTGACGACATCAAAGATATTGATCCAGTGCCGCCCACCGGGTGCTGGAACGTAAATTATTCCTCCCCACGGCACTTGACGGCAAAAGTGGAAGATGATGATGATGATTATGCCAAGGATTTGAACCCGGGCCTCAGAATTGGAGTTTCTCGTTCTAGTCACTCGGTAAGACAATAGCTTAGTTTAGTTTAGTCGTTTAGTCGTATGATCAACATCACGGCACACGGTTTAACCCATAAGTGCTCCGTTTTCCTCCTAACTCAAACCTGAGTCTGGAGAAACTTAGCTCAATGCACGAACTATGTTGCATCGGCGAGGATCCTGAAATACTTTGGGTAGATATTTAACTCGAAATTTTGCCCGGGCAGCGCTGTTAGGCTACTCTTTTTCGATTTCCAACTGCCAAGGGATTTTTTACGTGCGCAACAATACACACGGACGTCCGATCTCACTACCCAGAGACCAGGGGAAATTTTATTACTGGAAGTCCAGGTGGATTTTATAAATAAATCCCGGTCCTCACCGGGGCCTGAACCAGGGACCTCCAGCACTCGAGGCGGACACCATACCTCGAGACCACTCAGCCCCCCTAGAGACAATAGCTTACCCATTGAAAGTCAGCAAGTTGACATAGTTTTATTGATGTAATCTTTTATGCCTAAAATGTCACATTCGAATATTCAATATGCAAAATACAAATGAAGGGCAGTGGCCAGCAATTGTCTGAAGTGTTTTGAATCAGGGTTATGTTTCAGTTACCGGGGTTTCAGGTTTATCCAGCCTAATATCAACACATTTTCTGGGAAGTAAAGGTGGCCAGTGTTATTTTAACCCCATTACCTATTTTTGGTCCAAAAATATGAGGCTATCCAATACACCTTATGGTGCGATAGGAGGACCTATACGTTATTTGTAATATAATGATATCTATAACATTAATGACTCTGATCACTTGCGTACAGATAACATTAATATAAAACACTTCTAATCATATCTGGTAATTCTTGTTACACACGTGTGCTTCAATGCTGTACACAGAGACAGCGGCAAACGGTGTGAGACTGTAAATTAATAAATTAACACACAAAATTTTACTTACATCAATAATCCATGAAAACTGACAGACAGGATTTGGGTACACCCCCAGGACTGTGCCAACAACAGCAACCTCATTTGTCTGTGTTTGAAATTCTGGATCCTGACATGACACTATGTCTGGTGTAGCTAAGGAAACCATAATAAGGATGGTTTTATATCGTCATTGTCTTTCATGTTGAAAAGCACACCAATAGCAACAATAACATTGACACCCGCTTCCCCCCCCCCCACCCCCCACCCCTCGTCATATGAGTTTGCAGTCAAGACAAATTTGGGACGCTGATGCGGTTACTCAGATATAAAATAAAAATCATAAAAAAAAAAACAATGTACAAAGTCCTTTGCCAAGCGCCACTCTCATCACATCCAATCAGAAAGAGTATGCATCCTTCAACGGCGTCCCTGTCACATACATGTGCAATCCCAGAGTGCCTTAAAGCCCTGTGCCAAGTGACATGCTGGACACCCCTGCCCTGTCTTCCAGACACCACAACTTCTGTTACTGTTCTGTCCAAACACTGTGATGTTTAATATTTCTGTAAGATTCTATCGTATATGCCCATGCACCAGTTTCATTCGATGTTCAGATTAAGCAATATGTCAATATTTTTTTTATTTTTTTTTGCACAGAATTCTTAAGCATTTTTCTGCAATGTGTATAATCAAAAACCTAAATTGTCTTCTTTAGTGATTGCAAAATGGTTCATGATTCACATTTCTATGTTGGTAGAGAAAAGATGCATGTTTTCAAAATTAATTAATTGTATTTGTTTGATGATGTTGTGTCACATGCTCTTTATGATGTTTACCTTCCTCAAACATCTTCTGAATTCTTCAAGACATGGCCCACTACTATTAATTATGCAGACAAGGTATTCACAATTTGTAGATGTCTTCATCATAGCTTGAGATGTTGTTGTTGTCATGTGGTTTTGTCTGTGGATATTGTGGATATATAAACATGTTTTTTAAACTCACCGTGCCTTAAAACAGACAGCTTAATTAACTGTTCTAGTGTAGGTCAGCATTACCGAATGGATAATAGCACTAACTCTTAAACATCCGGTGTGCTGATGCCGACATAGTGGGTTCAACCCCTACACCGTTCAGTTGGACTAATATGTTGACTTCCCGCCATTGTCTTGTTGCCTTGGAGACATAAATCACAAACACTTCAGAAGTCGGAGTTATTTCGCCTTACGGCGAGGACAGAGGTAATAGCCCATCACTAATAGTAATAGGGAAAGCTCATCCCCACCAAGAAACATTCCACTGCACTAGAAGTATTAGCACATATATGGACTACGGCTGAGTTCGAAGCCAGCGAAACAGAAAACTGTTCTAATCCATACACGTTATACTGTTTCTAGTGCACTAGACTTACTTTCGCGTGTGGAATAGTTTTTCCTGTTACCAGTGCCCCTCGCCCAAATAGCGAACCCATTCTGACTTCTGGTGTACTTGTATATAACGTCAAAAAAGTCAAGTTCAAGAAGTCAACATTTTAGCCCAACTGGCCAGTGAAGGAGTTGAACCCGTTACTTCTGCATCAGCACACGGGAAGGCTAAGAGCGAGCACGCCCACAGATAGATGTGATAGACAGACAGTGAGGTAATATATTAAACAGAAAAGTAAATTCTTATGAAACCAGGTATTACATAAAAAATAAATGCTAATATACACTTACCATACACCCTGAGGCTACAACTGAAGAGTGTATAATTCGAATCAGTACCAAAAGAGTAACTTCCACCACTCTGTGTCGTAATAGTTTTGATTATCAAAGTAGTAATCTGATTTGATATTGTTGCTTCATAAGTATTTCTGTCTGATATTACTGCTACTGTACAAAAAATATCTGTACATACAGCAACAGGTGTACCATTCTTTTTCCAGAAAAAGTTACCAGCATTATTGCTGAAGGTGTATGTGAAGTTGTAGGGTTTTGTTACTTCTCCGGGAGAACAGGAAAGACCAATGTCTGCAGATATACAGATGTGAAACAAACAAAAGCAAAACTTAATGACAACAGACATATGTAATATATCTATGGAAACTGTTGGCATATTTATTTCTATATTGTAATAATAACAGTTTTCTAAGACAGCAGAATGTTAAGTGAAATAAACATCTCACATTATTTTTTACACATTCAATGAAAGTACAACAGCCTTAAGTCAATAATCAAGTATGACACTGGTATTTGCAAATGGCAGAATATATATTAATGTAACATGTCATACTGACTGACAATAAATTGAATAATTGCATCATACCGTTTTATTTAAAATTAAATAAAAAAATGCTTAGAAACTAATGAATTTTCCATCTTGTTATGACATATACACTATCCATTAGAACAGATCCCGGTGCCTGACAGGTCACAGCTAAGACAGCTTACATGGGCTTGCCTGAGTTAATTGTTATTCTAGGAATATTTTAATTCGTCATGTTTTTCCCTACACGTACTACTAAAACATAAAAAAAGGATAGAGACTATATGTGTTATGTGTGGTGATGGGACAATAGATAGAACACTGTACAAATCATATAATATAGTTTATAAAAGGCCATGTTTGGTTCTAGGTTAAGACATCACTGTGGCAGATCCAGGCAGTTAATAGAGACTGTTTGTTTAAAAAAATAGTGGAACGGCGGGAAAGCTGTGGAAATATAAGCAATGTAACATAACAAGAAGTAATGTAGCTTCACTGAACACAATTACAAAAAACTTAGGACGTGTCGGCGAGAAGTCTTCATCAGCAAACAAATACACCCAACTCACAATATAAACACGGGAAAGACACCGCAGTGATTACGTTAAGGCAGGTAACTGAATGAGCAGTGGGAAGACAGAAAACGTGAGAACAATAAAAAGAAAATTAAATGTTTTAACCCTTTGAACCCGACGTGCTGGTATACCGTCTTGACGTAATGTGTATCAGAGACCCTTCGAGCCGGTACACCGGCTTCTATATATTTCTGTTTACATCTCACAGTTAATCGGCAACCAGCCGACCAATAAGCATCCAGTTTACATCTAGACATTGCTAACATGTTTTCAACTCTAAGCACACTTCAGAAACTTTCTCTCCATGTGGAAGCATACTACTTATCACGCATCTTATGAACATACGTCATGTTGGAGAAATTGTTTTACTAATCGCTAATCTGTAACTGGAGCTATCGTGCCAAATTGTGGTACAATCTTCTTGCTAACATATTAGTAACCACACCATAGGTGTGATGGACATGTAATCATTTCATAAATATTGCTAGGAAAATGCCAAGTGGGGTGAACAAAATCTCATGAAAGGAGAAAACGCATGATATCTATATGAAAATGTTCTAGAAGGACATGCCTTCAGTCACACCGCATAAAGGGGAGTAGACACCGGGAATAATATTATGTTCCGAACACTTATCAGGCTGCATAAGTTATTTCTGATAAATAAGAATATTTCTTACAATAGGAGCAATTGGTAAATTATATCACATCGTTCACTAACTTCATGTTTCTATAGGAAGATGAAAAGAAGAAGAAGACTATATGTTCTAATCTTAGAGAATGACGAATGAGGAAATCAAAAACCAATGGCTCCTGCATTATTAATGTCATAATTATTATTATCTTCTTCTTCTTTTCGTTCATCCGGAGTGTTTTTTCAGATGTGATTGCGGTGTGTCAGTTATGCGCCCTTGGGCCGAAACCCGTAGGCCACACATCCGGCTACAGCGTGCTTTTTGACCAGGTAGCATTCCTGGGAGACTCTCACTTTTGTAGGTGCCATCTACAGCCCAGCTGGCCAAGGTTGAACGGTCGAAGACAACGGTCATCCCTCAAAGGAAGGCAGGGACAGTCCATAGCAGTTTTCCGCCATCCAAGGTTGCTTCCATAGTTGCAGGGCCGACACATAGCGCCCTGATTCTGGGCTCACCCGAGGGAAATCGTCACGTCCTGCTCATGGCTGCTTTAAATCCTCACTTCAATATATTGGTCATTTCGTTTGCCCCGGGCCATTCCTGCACAAACCAGACAAGTTTGCAGACGGTATCCACTCAGCGAGTTTTCGGACATGTGCTTTGTCGTTGCGCCCGTCAGAGCTGTTCCAGGCACGACAGACATTCGGAAAACTACCTAGTCAGAGCTGTTCCGAACAAGAGCGGCATTCGGAAACTAGGTAGTCAGAGCTGTTCCTAGCACGAGAGACATTCGGACGAGACATTTCACTCGGACGTAATTGCGTAGTGTCAATTTTTAGTTTGCCACCCGTAGGACGACACTTCCGACTTCCGGCGGGCATTTTTTTAATGAGGTTAGCCTTCCTCTGGTTTCGAGGCACGTTAGACTGTTGTGATGTCACCAACATCTCAGCTGGTCAAGATAGAACGATCAACGACATCGCGGTCGGCCCTCAAGGGAAGGCAGGGGCAGATCATGGGCATTCCCTCGCTATCCAAGGAGGCTTCCATAATTGCAGAGCCGGCACATATTGCTCTGAGACTGGGCACACCCGAGGAGTTGTCACGTCCTGCTCATGGCTGCTTTAGTTCCTCACTTCCATGTGTTGGGAGTCTCGCTTGCCACTGATCGCTCAAGCACACACCAGGAGCGGTCAGACTGCGAGCGACATCCACTCGGTAAGCGTTTATTTTTGACTACGGACAACGCAATAGGTTCGCTCGCCGTGCGTTCCATTTCGCGTCATTGAGACGTTCTTCCACGTTTGTCTACACTCTCTATGAGTTAGATACAGACAGTTTCGTAACCATTTCCTTCGACTGGGGCACTTTTTGACTTTTTATACTCGCTCACAAGGTGGCTACATGTGCTGCCGGCTCAGCACCTTACCTTCATGCAGCAGTGAACGAGAAACGGCCTGGCCCTCTCATCCGGGGATCTCTCATATCCCCCAGCTGAGAGCCTTCGAACTTGTATCAGACCTGAGCATGTAGCTTGCTCAGTATCACGCCTCTATTTTTCGGTAGGAGGGTATTGGCCCGGCTCTCAGATCCGAGGGTTTGTGGCTTAGAGGCGTTCAGCCACAGCCCTCGACAGGGAGCCTTATGTGTTTTGTCCGGACCAAGAACTTCTGCCTTCGTGCGCCTGATATAAACTTCTGACTGTTATCCTCACCTCAGTCTAACCCGCAGAGCAGCAGGTTGTGTCTCTCTTAGTCTGGCCCCTATCACATAAGCTGTCCGATATGTAGTTTTCATCCATCGGCAAGCACATGGGGTCAGAGGGACACACAAGCACCCCCACCGCGGCAAGGTGGAGACACATCGGGGGAGAATTATTATTATGATTATTATGATTATTATGATTATTATGTTAATTCATATCGGAGAAATGTACATGTTTGTTTTTCTCTGTTATGATATATATATATATATATACTATATATATATATATAGTATATATATATATATTATATATATATATATATATATGTGTGTGTGTGTGTGTGTGTGTGTGTGTATATATATATTCTGTTCATGGGTTACTATTACTGTGGGGAATATACATTTTAATGTGACTCCTGTGGAGACATGATGAGATGATGTATGAAACCTTGTGTATGTCAGTACACAAGAATATAATGTTGAATAGCCTTGGCCTAATGCTGATTATAACGAAGGAAAGAAGACGGAGAATTAGAAACAAAAGAGCCTATGTATGGGTTATTCTCTTCAAGTACGAGAGATGCAATATCAACATGTTTGGATTGAAAGAATGGCTTCACTCATCAAATAGTCCCCGGTAACATCATCAGAATAGAGGTAAGGAGATACCTTACTCACAATAAGAGTCAGAATACTTCAACACCAAGTGACGAGGGACGATAGAACGTGGAAACACACTCCTTTCTCCATCTCCTTTTTTGTTTATATTTGTGTTGTGAAAGTGTTATCACACCACAAGGTATTAATGCCAGTGTTTGTATTCTTTTGTCATTTCCAGTTCTAGAAGAGAAGCAGGGTTGGATTCGGACGTATCACTAAACAGGATCCTGGTTCAACAGCCTGTTGAAAGAGTGTCAGGACTAAATGTCCTATACATACATTCTAGAGCTAAACACCAACTTTAACTGCTACACTTATCAGCTGCCTAGCTAGCGAAAGACCTTTTGAAGATGAGACATTCATCGATTGAAAGTCCTACTTCTGTCAGGATATCAAGGATAGATCTCTGTATTTAATTGTCCATCAAGATAAATGGATATTCAGAATACATCGACACCAGAGCATCGTCTACATTTACGTCTGGGAGGTACCGTCTGATGCACCATCAATCGGTAAGGTTAACGAAACATGGGACATTCCCAGTTTCCTATTCAGCAATGAATAATCCTTCGACATCAGTCATACAGCGGCAGACTCAACACCAAGTTCTAGATACGAACACCAACTCAAAGAAATTGGGAAGACACTGAACTACATCAAGATAACAACAATATCAACACCAGGTTATAAATCTGAACACCAACTGAAAGACTCAAGTCATCAACGTCAGGTCATAGACCTGAAGACCAACTGAAATATACCATCACAACAAGTTTAACACAGGTCCTACACTTGAATACCAATCCAAAGACACCGAATGAAGCTAGTGGAGTAATTATGTATACACACGCAGCAGAAAAATCATTGGACTGGTTGCTACTCTGTTTGTGTGCTGGAATTATTCATCTGCTGATCCATGTATGTGCAGATCAATTCTGGACATAGTCACAGATGCTACCAATGAATGACTATCACCCATATATGTTCCTACACTGGACTACTAGTTAGTAACGACTAACTCTTGGCTGGTCCCATGTCAGCGTAAATGCCATCATCAGTTGTGGAATGGGTATAGGCTAGTGGCTTGGTGGGTGTAACATCTTTGTGAACAGAATTGGGATTTGGATAGTTAAAGCCGAAACGCTGAAAGGCCGTCAACTTTTCATCGGACATGGCGATAAATGGAACTACCTTCTGCAAGAGCTTAAGTGGAATTCTGAAAGTATGATCAACATAAGGCCCCAATTTCACAAAAGTACCGAGCATAACTTGCAACAGAATATTTGTGAATCTAGCCCTATGGAAGGGATTAAGTGTTGTGTGTAATATCTATTCTTGGATTATGGAGTATGATTTTCACCAGCCAATTACCAGTGGATATACATGTGAGGATTACACCTGAGTGCATTTATTTCGGTATGACATCCCTGTGTCCCTGTCTGTCCTGTCTCTGATCTCTCTATTGTCCTGTAGATGTCCTGTCTATGACATCTCTGCGTCCTTGCCTATGTCCTGTCCCTCATATATCTGTGGTCCTGTAGATGTCCTGTCAATGACATCTCTGTAACCCTGCCCATGTCCTGTCTCTATTATGTCCCTTGTCCTCTACATGTCCTGTCTCTATTCCCTAACACGCTGACAGGGTGATGAAGTGGGAGAGGAAACCTACACACATATACCATTGTTTCAAGGATTGAAGTGATTTTCTCCTTGTATTTGTGGTAAATTTCCCTGATCACCTTGCATTCTAGAAGCGAGAAGGGAATCAAACCTACATCTCCTAGACAAACTTAACAAAATATTCTCATATATTAAAATCCACATTCCTTAAGTGTGGGCGTCGCCCGTGAATTTGAACCCATGACGAATACCACTAGGTTGGAGTCGTCAGTGAATTCTAACCCAAGGTGACCATCACAAATGGTGCATCATTGCGGGTATTGGAATTCAGGGTAAACCTCTCGCAGGTAATAATAGTCACTTCAGAATTGTATAGTGTTAGTTAACAGACCTAATCACTAATAAGTATGAGCTGAGTCAAGGGTTATATGAACCCATAATAGCTTAGACACAAATAGGGTTTTGTGGTTCAATATTGTTCACAGGTGATATCTTGATTCTGGTAGATGTAACATGTAGTTGGTTGGTGTGTTTGAGATAATTTAACTCATTTTTATATCTTATTGGTGGGAAACTAAGTCCAGTAATGAACCTCAAGTAGTAAGGTCTCTGGGATGGTAAACTCAAATAAGATTGGTAATTCAGGGAATGTGTAGAACTCATAGTCATTCTCATGGGATGCTGGTGTTGTATGGTTCTGCTACTCTGGGGTTCTCTTTAATGGGTTCTAAGTGGTTTAGTCATGAACACACTACATTATTATGTATCCATAAGGTTGCATGTTCCACATATGAATCATGGTTTAATTAACTATTTTGTCATTTTATTTTAATGCATGATCTGCTTGTATAATTCATGCAATATTGGAAATTACAAAGGCAGCAGAAAGTGATTGAAACATTTTATAGATAACTAGGACAGATAGGATTAAAACCGTGAAATTTTTTAAAATAAAAAGAACAATTTTAATAAACTAATACTGATTCATTGGGGCAGTGAAACAACCAGAGATAAATAGGTGAACCGGAAGTTAAACCTTATCCAGTTTCTAACGCCAGACTAAATATATCGGGAAAAGAAATCCAGCAGATGATCTCATATGAAATTATCATCTTGCTATTGAAAGCTTGAGGATATTTCAATTGCTTCTGAAAGTCGTTTTGGACAAACCCGTACTTGAAAGTAGCAAGTTATCAGATAACCACGCATATTTCAAACAATAGCGGATGACAATGGAAAAGGTAATGAACTCTTCCAAGAAAGGAAATAAACCTACAAGGTTATGTCCAATTGTCTTGACTAGAAAGAAAATGGATGTGGCTCTAATGAACTATTTAACATAGGAAAGAAATAAAGGAGAGGAGAAGAGCAGGGTACATCAATGGAAAGACGGAAATTGTAGAGGACTAATAACCAATTTTTTAAAGAAACATGTGGCTTAAAGGGGGAGCCCTGTCGTATACTAAAACGTCCTTACAATTACCTTTGAATGACTCTTTACAAATACAAATCCTTAATAGTTACTGTTTAAGCACCTTACATTTTGGGGAAGAAAACAGAGTTAAACTAACCCGTAGGGCAGCCAAACTTAGTTGGCCTTAGTTTAAAATCTAAGCCTGGTAATTGGTCAAGTACCTGGCAGACCGGCGCTTGATTTTAAGACAAAGAGTCAGTAACCATTTTTGTGTTAAGCAAAAAAAGGAGACGGACACGTCAGCCTTCCCCCGCGCGGGGAAAGGTAATTTGAACCCTAAAAATGTCACTCTCTGGAGCAATTGGTATGTTAAATATACATTATAAATATGTATTCGTGTATTTTGGTAAGGTACATAACCATTGTTTTAATATAAGAATTATTAAGATATTAAATCAGTGAATCTTGTAAATGGAAGCCTGATTGTTTTCTACTCAAAGGCCATGCTGTACCACGCTGTCATCTTCCTATTCTATAAAGTTTCAAATTCCTATGTTTAAATAACGTCTATGCATTCTGAAACATATCACTATCAATGCCTATACATCTGTAAATATCCTATGTACCGTAGAGTGTTCAACACTAAGCACACTTCAGAAACTTTCTCTACATGAGGAAGCATACTACTGATCACACATCTTATGAACATACGTCATGTCGGAGAAATTGTTTTGCTAATTGCTAATCTGTAACTGGAGCTATCGTGCCAAATTGTGGTACAATCTTCTTGTTAACATATTAGTAACCACACCATAGGTGTGATGGAAATATAATCATTTTATAAATATTGCTAGGAAAATGTCATGTGGGATGAATAAAATCTCATGAAAGAAGAAAACGCATGATATCTATATGAAAATGTTCTAGAAGGAAATGCCTTCAGTCACACCGCATCAAAGGGAGTAGACACCGGGAATAATATTATGTTCCGAACACTTATCAGGCTGCATAAGTTATTTCTGATAAATAAGAACATTTCTTACAATAGCAACAATTGGTAAATTATATCACAGCGTTCACTAACCTCATGCTTCTATAGGAAGATGGGAAGAAGAGGAAGACTATATGTTCTAATCTTAGGAAATGACGGATGAGGAAATCAAAAACCAATGGATCCTGCATTATTAATGTCATTATTATTATTATGATTATTATGTTAATTCATATCCGAGAAATGTACATGTTTGTTTTTCTCTGTTATGATATATATATATATATATATATATATATATATATATATATATATATATATATATATATATATATATATATATATATATATATATATATATATATATTCTGTTCCTGGGTTATTATTACTGTGCGGAATATACATATAAAGTATATTGGACAAGTGTGATAGACAGTGAGGTAATATATCACCTTCTTCTTCTTCTTCTTCTTCTTCTTCTTCTTCCTCTTCTTCTTCTTCTTCTTCTTCTTCTTCTTCTTCTTCTTAATCTTCAGCGTTCCGAGCCATTGAGGTTCTTTGCTGCAGATACAATCCGTCTCCATTCGTCTCTCTGGTTGAGCTTCTCTTGCCAGTCGTTGATTCCAGGTGCTTGTAGGTCTGTATATATATTATCTCTCCACCGTCTTCTTGGTCTACCTCGGGGTCTTCGGTCATTTATTTCCTGAGTGTAAGCAAGTTTTGTTTCCCTATTATCTTCCATTCTTTCTATATGTCCCAGCCATTGTAGTCCATTAGCCTTCATGATACCAGTGATTAGCGGGTCCTTAAAAAGATCATAAATGTCTTTGTTACTTCTTCTTTTCCACTCTCCACTTTGCGTATCCCTAATGGGTCCAAAGATGCGTCTTAAAACTTTGTTCTCAAAGGTTTGTAGCAAGGCTTCGTCTCCTTTCGTTGTACTCCAGGTTTCAGAGCCATACAGCACAACTGCTCTGATCAGTGTTTTGTATATTGTGATCTTGGTGTTACGAGATAGCGCCTTTGATTTTAGTAGATGTTGTAGTGCATAGTATATTTTATTTCCAGAATTGATTCTAGTTTGTATTTCTTCCCTTATGATGTTGGAGCAGTTGAAGATTGTACCCAGGTATTTGTATGTTTCCGTTCTTTTAATGGTCATATTATCTATTTGTATGTGGCCAGATTTTTTAGCCATTCCTTCTCTTGAAATTACCATATATTCTGTCTTATCTTGGTTGATAACCAGCCCCATCTATTGGGCTTTTTTCTTTTAAGTGAGTCAATATTTCCAATGTCTTTTGTTCATTTTCCCCTATAATATCTATATCATCTGCATAACCAAGCAGCTTGGATGTTCCTCCAATATCACATTCCTCCTTTAACCTCCTTACAACTTTCTCTAGAGCCAGATTGAAGAGTAGCGGCGATAGTGCATCACCCTGTTTCAAGCCAGATGTTATTTGGAAAGGGTCTGATTTCCTGCCTTTATATGTTACTATATTATAAGTATCTTTCATGCATAGTCTGGTCATGTTGATTAACTTCCTTGGTATTCCAAATTCCCGCATAGCATTCCATAGACTATTCTTATGGACACTATCATAAGCCTTTTTAAAATCTATAATTTTCACACTGGAACTTGTCTCCGTTCTTAAAGATAGGTATCAATAATGACTCTTTCTAGTCATGTGGTAATTCTTCAGTCCTTCAGATTTTTATTTTTAGTTCGTATAGCTTTAGATGTAATGCATGGCCACCCGCCTTTATAAATTCAGCAGCAATTCCATCAGCCATATTACCTAGAAATGAAATTCTTTAGGAAACTGGTTATTAGAAACAAAATAAAATATACAATACACTTACCATACACCCTGAGGCTACAAGTGAAGCTGTCATACGTTTCATTACCAAAAGAGTAACTTCCACCGCTGTCTCTCGTAACAGCTTTGATTTTCAGAGTAGTATGCTGATTTGATATTGTTGCTTCATAAATATTATAGTTTGCTTGAACTAGTACTGTACACATATCATTCTCACATAAAACAATATTTATGCCATTCTTTTTCCAGAATAAGGTACCAGCATTGTTGTTGAAGGTATAAGTGAAGGTGTAGGGTTTTGTTATTTCTCCAGGTGCACAGGAAAGATCCATTTCTGCAGACATACAGATTTGAAACACAAATAAAAGCAATAATTAATGACAACCTATATATACCTATTTATGGAAAACTGTTGGCATATTGATTTGCAAAACGTAGTAATCATTGTTTTCTTCAGTAACACAATGTTAAGTGAAATAAACACCACACAGTATTGTTTGCATATGTAATCAATGTACAACAGAACTGAGCCATAAATCAAGCATTACACTGGTATTGCCCATGACACCATGAATATAATTTCATATTTCACACAGACTGACTATAAATTGGATATTTACTATTCACATAAACCACTGAGAAAATAGTGTATGCCCAATCTTGTTATGACAGCATAAATATAATTTAACTTTTCATACTGACTGATTATCAATTGAATACGCCGCCCTCCGTGGTCTAGGAGTTTCATGACGTTCAGCGTAATCCCGTATACTCCCGTGAGTAACGTGACGTTGCGTGAGAATTGGTAGCTGTTCTCTCCGCGTCGGTAACTTAGGGGTATGTGAGCCGGTCGCTCAGAAAGCAATGGCAAATTACTGAGCGTAATCTTGCCAAGAAATCACCAATCAGCTGAAAGATGCTGATGTTGACAAAGAAAAATCAATTGAATATTTATCGTCACCGTGACAGCTCTAGACAACTAATACTGCTTGGTTGTTAATTAAACGTTATTCTTGTTATAGACATGAACAGATAGTATCCGATTGTCTATATCAACATTGTTTGAATTAGTTATACCATTTTCTACCTACCTAGATACCAAACTAACAAACTCCCCATCCACCCACTAGCACATACACACACACACACACACACACACACACACTCGCACACAAACCCCATCCATATGTATGAACACACAGCAGACAGAAAGACATACACATAGGGCTACATGAGTTTCTCCATACTCGGTACTTATCCATGTCCATCCGTTTGTCAGTATGCATACATATACATAGACACACAGACACACACATACATACATAAATAGAGTTATACTTGTATAGACAGACAAGCAGGCAATCAGACATGCATGCATGCATCCATCCACCAACATGTATATACACCTATTTAAATACATACATACATACCTATATAACATATATAGACACACAATTGCACACATATGTATACACGCAAGGTGCGTGCGTGTATGTATGTTTGCCTTCTTGCCTGTCTATATATATCTCTCTGTATGTATGTGTGTGTGTCTATGTTTCTATTTATATGCATACGTCTATATGTATGTCGGTCTTTATGCCTGTGTATACGTATATGTGTGTCTCAGTGTGACAAAGCCGTTTGGACCCCGTCTAGACTTCTTCATAATAAAATAGTTGTATAAATGTACGTAGTTACGTACCGATATATATTTGATGTGTATTCTACTCCAAACCAGGGAGTTTGGCTGGGCCCATTAGTTATAACCACCCTGCCAGGATTTTTTAGCCAGGGTGCAACACGCCTGAATCAGGTCTTTTCAAGCCCAGAACTACAGACAGTAGGTGCGCCTACCAAAATTAGTACCACCAGGCGGTCTCTCTAGCGAAGGTGTGATTGACTTTCTCCGTAACCCCGTATATCCACGTTGGGTAACGCAGCCGCGCGAGATTCGGTAGCGGATCACTTTGCGTTGGTTACTTACTCATAAGTCAATGGCAAACTACTGAGCGTAATTTTGCAAATAAATCGACAACAGTGGTAACATTCTGGTGTTGACAGCGATGTCCTGTAAAGAGGATATGCGAAAAAAAAGTAATTTGTAAAATTGAAGCCAAAAGACCTCGTGGCGCATTTTAGCCACTATTTTGTTTAGGTTTGTGAAGGTCCCGACAATTGTCGTGATTGTTCTTGATCTCGGGAAACCTGGGTATGTTGTCACAATATATTACAATGATGTATTGGTATCCATGTATGTTAAACGTGATAATTTGTGATGTACTTTTGATAAATAATTAACCATAAGAGGACGGCATGGTGGATATTCAGAAGTGAATTATGGCATAATATTATGTTCACGGCTATGTCTAGCTGATGTCAAAAGAATCATAGCAACGCCTTGCAAGGAGGCACGGAACGGCTTCGAGAGTGTTCAGATAAAGTTGTGCGTCGGAAATTGGAGTCACTAGCGGACTTGTAATATTCTGCACATGGACATAGGACCAACCACGCGTATTTAAAGTACTTCAAGGAAGGGATACGTTTATTATATATATTTAGTGTTAATATGATTAATAACCAAATACTATTATCCCGCAGTAAATTGGGGTTGAATTACTAAGATCAATTTATAATTTACATCATAATAATAGCATGTTATGAGAAGAAATAGATTGGAGCACTTAGTGACAACTGGCAAGATCGAAGGGAACAGACCAAGAGGAAAATACCTGGATGGCTTGGCCACATGGCATGGATGAGACAAGAACACTGAGCTGATCCACGACTCTGTTGATCGAGTGAAATGGCGAGTCATGATCGCCCACGCTTTCCGGCATGGCATATGATTGATTGATTGATTGAATAGCATAGATATACAAACGGCTAGTACCACGCTGTGTCTGTGACCCCAATGCCTTTCACACGCACCGTGGGCGACCATACTTTTCTTCACTATACCATTTCTCTTTTTGAAGTTTGTGTAGTTACTATTCTAATGACAAACAGTCTCAAAAGGGGGGGGGGGGAGGGGGGGGGGATATTTCAGTTCAGTACTAAGCATTTAATTATATCTATTACGAGTGAATGGTAGTCACAGTCAGGATGTCTTCTATTTGAATAATTCTTAGACAATAAGGAAGAATCGTCAGTCTGTGAGATGAAAATTAACTCTAGTTCTTTGTATGTGAATTATCTATTAGATAGAGAGAACAGGTAGAGACATGTAAAGCATAAAGTTATATATGAGAGGAATGGTAGATACCATCCGAATAGTTGGATGGACGATCTGCTTCCATATTCACCACTCACAAGATCTTGTTTTGTCAAACTTCATCTACTGATTGTTGTGTTGTTGTGATATCACTCACATCTATCACCCTTATCATCATACATGCACAAAGGGGTTTTTAACCTCGGTTTTGTTTGTTTTGACCCCTTTTT
>JACEFZ010012556.1:0-12861 GCA_014155875.1 Cepaea nemoralis
ATCACATATGTTAGGACAATCACATATGCTACGACAATCACATACGTTAGGCCTGAGTGCCCGGAGCGATACGTGGCCAGTCGTTCCTTCCAACACATCACATTTGACAGGAGTCTGTCCTTCAAGGACCATGTGGAGACTGTTGTGACAAGATCTCAGAAGGGACTCAACGCAAGGCGTTCTGCGGCTAAATCGCTTGCAGCTGTGTTTCGAACGCGTTATGCGGGGCTATGAATTGCATTCGTAACCCCTCCGCCGCCACAGAGCCTGCATACAGCATATATTATTTGTATGTAACTACTATATGGGAAGTCAGTCTGTCCTTCCCAAAGCGAACGAATACAAACATAAAACATACATAAGTGGCATGTAACTACCACATGGGGGAGCTGCGGTGGTGTAGTGGCTAGACGATCTTGGGTTCGTACCCGCATTGGGGCCATTTATTACAATGGACCTGGACTTTCATGTCGACCCAGCTTAAAATGTGTACCAGGAAATGCCTTGGAAAGGGAAGACGGCCGGCATGATATTGTCCACACTATCCCTTATTCTGTCATTCATTCATTCATTCAGTAGCATGTCCTTTGCAGAACCTCGCTCCCATAACAACCTTCCGGAAAGCTTCTCGGTCACAAGCAACATGTCCCGCGTCTGATACACCCATCTGGAGATCATCCGCCACATCCTGCACCCATCTTCTCTTTGGCCTTCCTCTTCCTCTCTTCCCAGGCATATACCCTTCCATTATTGTTCTCTCCAAACCTTCGTGACGTTTCAAGTGACCAAAATACTTCAATTTTCTTTGTTTTATCGTCTTTAATAGCCATCCCTCCTCAATATTCAACTCTTGAAGTATGGATGCATTTGTTCTTTTCTTTACCCAAGATATTCTTAGAACTCGTCTATAACATTTATATTCAAAGGCGTTTATGCGCTGTTCAGCTTGTTTAGTAAGTGTCCATGTCTCACAGGCGTATGTTGCAATGGGAAAGATGCATGCTCTTAAAAATCTAATTTTTGTAGTTCTGTCTGTCCCACTCCATAATTTATTCATCTGTTTTAGTCTTTGAAGAGCAATGGATAGTCGCCGTTTAATTTCTTTCATTGTGTCACCGTTATTGGTAATCAATGACCCAAGATATTCAAAATTTTCCACCACCTCCAATTTTCCCCCATTAATGTATATTTCTTTCTCCATAGTAGTTTTATCTGTATGCATTATCTTTGTTTTTGCTATGTTAAGATATAAGTTGTGATTTTCACTATTCAATTGGGTTGAGGCTATTAGGTTTTCTATGCCATTCTGTGTTGTGGATAGTAATACTGTATCATCAGCATATCGAATCTCTGGTATGTCATGACCGCCGATATTTAGGGCATCATATAGCTCCCTGTTTATATCATCTCTTACATTTCTCATTATATTTTCGGCGTACAGGTTAAACAAATAGGGTGACAGCACGCAGCCCTGACGGACTCCTTGCTTGATGTCAAACCAATCTGATGCCTCGCCATCTATTCTAACTGCTGCTTGTTGGTCTAGATAGAGCATTTTTATGAGTTGTACTACATGTGATGGAAAGCCCATAGTCCTCATGATTTACCAAAGTTTCTGATGCTGTACTCAGTCAAATGCCTTTGAATAATCCACAAAACATGAGTATAGGTTTACATTAAATTCTCTGCACTTCTCTATTATTAAACGCATGTTGAATATGTGATCTCTTGTTCCTCTTCCTTGTCTAAATCCAGCTTGAACTACGTTAATCTCTTCTTCCATTTTCTTACGAAGTCTTGCCATTATGACTTTTAGTAGGATGTTACTTGCATGACTGATCAGGGCAACAGTTCTATAGTTGGTGCATAATTTCAGGTTGCCCTTTTTTGGTATTGGAATGAAGATAGTTCTCTTCCAATCTTTTGGCCATATACCATATTTCCAAATCTTTGTACATAATGCATGATATATGTGTATGCTTTCTTCTCCTCCCGCTTTAATTAGTTCAGCTGGTATCTCATCACATCCAGGAGATTTACCATTCTTCAGGTGCTTTATAGCCCAAGCAATTTCATCTGATGAGGGTTCAGGTTCTGTCTCTGCTGTCGTTGGCTCATGTATCTCATTCATATCCTCACTGTCACTCATATCATACATTCCACTGCAGTACTCCTGCCATCTTTCTAGAATTTGTCTAGATTCTGTTAAGGTATTTCCCATCTTGTCACAGATAACATTCAATTGAGGTTGAACATTTCTTGTCAATAACTTCATTTCTTTGAACATTTCATAATCTCTTCCAGCCTTATGATATTGCTCTATTCTGGTACAGCAATCTTGTATATATTGATTTGTGTCCTGTCTTGTGTTCTTTCTTATTTCTCGAGTTAAAGATTTATACTTCATCCTGTGGTTAATTGATTCATCTCCTTTCTGTTTCAGCTCCCTTCGTTGTTTTATTAATTCTAACGTGTCTAATGTAATCCATGGCTTAAGTTGCTTTTTCTTGGTCGGAATTAGATCTTTGGCTGCATTTATCAAGATATCTCTAGCTTGTACTGCCAGTTCATCAGGTGTCATTTCTTCTTGTACAGACATCAAGACCCCAAAGCGATTCCTAACTTCTATGTTGTATGCGTCTGGTATGTTTGTGAGATCAAAACGAAGTGGCCTTGGTCCTCGGGTAAGCTTTTTGAGTTTTAATTTCAGATCTGCTTCTAATAACTGATGATCTGTATCACAGTCTGCACTTCGTAGGGTTTTTGCAGATGTTATGCTTGATCTCCATCTTCTATGTATTAAAATATAATCTATCTGATTTTTGGTAAAACTGTCTGGAGACTTCCATGTGAAGAGTCTCCTTGGATGTTGTTTAAAAAGTGTATTGACTATCGTTAACTCATTTTCTGTGCAAAATTCAATTAATTTGTCACCTGCATCATTTCTATTTCCTAATCCAAATTTTCCTAAAACGTGTCTCTCATTTTCAGCTGTTCCTGCACCTACTTTTGCATTAAAATCTCCCATTATTATTGCTATATCATTATGACCAATCTTATTTAATGTGTCTTGTAGTGTGTTGTAAAAATCTTCAATTTCGTCCTCCTTTGCTGTTGAAGTAGGTGCATATATCTGTATGAGAGTTGTGTTTTTTGGACGGCCTTTAAGTCTAATAGTGAGGATTCTATCACTAACTGGATTATATCCCATTACAGTTTTTGCAGTTGTCTTATCTAAACAAAATGCCACTCCACTCTGGCCTCCGACATCTCTACCAGAATAAATGAAAATACTTCCATTTTCAGTCGTAAAATGTCCCTTGCCGCTCCAGCGATGTTCACTAATTCCTAAAATGTGAATGTTTAACCTCTCAATCTCATCACACACTACTTTAAGCTTTCCCTCATACAAACTTCTCACATTCCACGTTGCCATTCTCACTCTGTTTCTTAGTCTGACACAGGGGATTTCCTTGGTAACACAGTCAGGATTAACTCCGTCATCACGATTACTAGTACTGATCCCTGCGTCACACTCTTCCCCAGTGTTATCTGATCTGCCTGGCCTGGGGGTCTCGCCACCAGATCTCTTTCTTATTATGTTTTCTTTCATGGTTGTTATGGTTTCTTGGCAAGTTTTGCAGAAGGTAGTTTGCCATTGCTTTCCTTCTGGGCAGTGACTGTACTAGTCGGTGGCCATAGCCATTGTCTCTACTGATGAGATCATCTGCCTATCGCCGCAGAGTGCAAGACCATAACCAACAACAATCTGTCGGCTGCTCTCACATTCCATCCACCACCTGCTTCCATGGCTTCACGTAACCCTGATCGGGGGGCTAAACGGGTACTCCACCTTGCCCAAGGGTGTCCCGAAGACTAACGGAGGAAAGGAGGCGTCTTACATCACCTTTGATAGGGGATACCCCTACCCCGCTAATCGGCCCTTATTCTGTAGGCGTTAATAAGGAGGAATTGCCATGACCGGGTGTATAGTATCATAGGTCATGGCATGGTTACGAACGAACGAACGAACGAACGAACAAACTATATTTTAACAGGGTAACAAATTGGGCACGCAGGCCCGTCTTACATTCGGCCCTTTCGATCACTCATCTTTCATTCATCAAATGTGCATGTTACATTTACATAGGGGAAAAAAAAAATTGTCAAATGGATTTTGTAAGCATAAACAATGCATATTACGCATGGTACATTCACATGGGGAAAAAATATTGTCAAATGAAAGTTGTAAACATAAACAGTGCATATGTTCTGAGACACATCCCCCATCCACCCTCACACCCCGCAGCCACCCACACCCCATCCAGACCACACATACCTCCACGCACTCACACAGACTCAGGCAAACATACATGCCGCCACCCACCCACTGATCCCCCACCCACACACATTTCCCCACCCACACATACATCCCCAACTCATCCCATAACCGACACTCACACACACACCCACATATTCCCCACCACACACCCACACACCCGCAATCACCCAGCAAAACACACATCACAAAACCACACCCACATACTCCCGTCAACCCACACATCCCGCACCTATCCACACATACATCTCGCACCCTCACACTCACGAAGGAAAAGTGCGGTCTATACGATGAGACCGTGCCAAGTGACCCGCCACGAGCGCTGGGCACTGTGAGGTGCACTATAATTAGACCAATAAACTCCCGCGATGAGTTTCCACCTTGCCGTGGTGGGGGAGCTTGCGTGCCCCATTGACCCCATGTGCTATGTCGATGGATGAAAAAAACTACATATCGGACAGTTTATGGGATAGGGGCCAGACTAAGCGGGACACAACCTGCTGCTCTGCAGGTAGACTGAGGATAGCAGTCTAAAGTTTAAATCAGGCGCACGAAGGCAGAAGTTCTTGGTCCGGACACATACTATAATGCTCTCTGCCGAGGGTTGTGGCTGAACGCCTCTAAGCCATAAAACGCTCGGATGTGAAAGCCTGGCCGATACCCACCTACCGAAAAATGGAGGTGAGATTCTGAGCACGCTACATGCCCAGTCAAGATACTTGTCCGAAGGCTCTCAGCTGGGGGATATGAGGGGTCCCCGAATGAGAGGGCCTGGCGTTTTTCTCGCTCAACTCTTTACGGAGGTAAGGTGCTGAGCCGGCAGCACATGTAGCCTACCTCGTGAGCGAGTACTAAAAGGTAGAAGAGGTGCCCCAGTCGAATGAAATTGGTTACGAAAACTGTCTGTATCTAACTCATAGAGAGTCTAGACAAAGGTGGAAAAATGTCTCAATAACACGAAATGGAACGCACGGCTAGCGAATCCATTGCGTGGCACGAAGTCCAAAGCAAAAGCTTACATAGTGGATGTCGCCCGCAGACTGACCGTTCCTGGTGTGTACTTGAGCGACCAGTGGCAAGCGAAATGCCAACACATGGAAGTGAGGAATTAAAGCAGCCATGAGCATGACGTGGCAAATCCTCGGGTGAGCCCAGTTTCAGAGTAATATGTGCCGGCTATGCAATTATGGAAGCCTCCTTGGATAGCGGGGGAATGCCCATGGTCTGCCCCTGCCTTCCCTTGAGGGTTTACCGTGATGTCGATGACCGTTCTACTTTTACCAGCTGAGATGTGGGCGTCACCACAGCAGTAACAGTCTAACGTCCCTCGAAACCCCAGGAAGGCTAACCCGTAAAAATGCCTGCTGAAGTCGGATGTGCTGGCCTACGGGTGCAAATAAATCAGGCACAACGCAAAAAACGTCCGAGTGAAATGTCTTCGTGCTTGGAACAGCTCTGACTACCTAGTTTCCGAATGCCGCTCTTGTTCGGAACACTCTTAACTAGGTAGTTTCCGAACGTCCGTCGTGCCTGGAACAGCTCTGACGGGCACAACGACAAGCACATGTTCGAACCGAAAACTCGCTGAGTGGATACCGTCTGCAGATCTTTCTGGTTTGTGCGGGAACGGCCCGGGGCGAACGAAATGCCCAATATATTGAAGTGAGGAATTAAAGCAGCCATGAGCAGGACGTGACGATTCCCTCGCTGAGCCCAACACCAGGGCGCTATGTGTCGGCCCTGCAATTATGGAAGCCATCCTGGATAGCGGAAAATGCCATGGACTGTCCCTGCCTTCCTTTGAGGGATGACCGTTAAGTCTTCGACCGTTCCAACTTGGCCAGCTGGGTTGTGGACGGTACCCCAAAAGTGAGAGTCTCCCAGGAATGCTACCTGATTCAAAAAAAAAAAAAAAAAAGCACGCTAAAAGTCGGATGTGTTGGCCTACGGGTTTCGGCCCAAGGGCGCATAATTTAGACACACCGAAATCACGTCTGAAAAAACACTCTGGATGAACGCAAAGAAGAAGACTAAGATATTGATAAGGGTATCCCGGTTGGGATGGGTTCAAATTCTTTGTAGCCTTCTGCAGGAAGCCTAGAAATTGGCTCGTTACCCCCACGATATGAAAACTATAATAAAGTATCATACTCAAAATCTAGAAATAAAGGCTTCTTTGGAAGGAGTGGAGACCACGGAAGTTTACCACTATTCCTAAAAAATATGACATCCTCTATAATGGAAAAGGACTAGTGTGAGTTTTTCCTCCCTCATGGAGTCTCTATTAGTCTATATTCCTATAATATATATACTGAACATATAATGTGTGAATGAACATACACTGTAGCACAAGACATCCAATGTGAGAGCAGAACAGACAATGTTATAACAGAACATTCACTGTGTGAGCAGAACAAACACTGTTGTCACAGAACATTCACTGTGTGAGCAGAACAAACATGGTTATCACAAAACATTCATCAAGAAATCACCCAAATTTTTATTCATAACACAACAATGTAATGTCGAATCAAAGGTTGGAGTGCGAGTCAGTCTGAGATATAGCATTATATTTAACATTGATTATCGCTGGTTGTGAAAACAAAACAATGTATCATCAAATGTACAACAATGCAAGACATAAAATTAGATGTAATCCTAAGATCTGCCAAACATAAGTTTATCTCCTGTGGAGCTGGTACACAGTATGGCAGTATATCTGATCCTTTAAATCCCCTGGGGCAATTTCTCTTTCAGGGTCCTCTCACAAGTTGAGTCAAGCATGGTACGGTTTGTACTGGCATTCTCCAACATCTGATTTTCCCAGCATTCAATGAAACGTTCTCAGGTCCAGCTTTTGATGAAGACAGGTTGAGACTAGGCGTGTTGCGACAGATGCATGTTGAGACAGATGCATGTTGTAACATCAGCATAGTAAGCCAGAGGTATGTTGAGACTGATGCATGATAAGACAAGGTTTGTTGAGACACAGGCAGATTGAACTAAAGTCAATAATTGTAGTATCTACTCATCCTATGTCTGTAAGGCAAGACCAGCCTTCATTCCTCTGGAGTTAGATATAGTTCTCAGGTGCCCTCCATCATCCTCATCATTAGCACACTTGCTTGTTCAAATCAGGGAACATTCGAACCTTGCCTCCCACAACAAAACTAATGATCATGAACCAACATTAAATATACAACTCTCACAAATGAAACATAGAAGTTGAACCATAGAAGTATTTCATGAAAGAATGCAAAAGCCTTTAAATAGACATGCATCCATTATAAGCAATGGTTCGAACACCAGCGCATTTATGTCCCTCTCAGCTTTCTCCTCTGAGCAAGAGGTTTAAAGACTTCTTTTGGAAACTTACCCACTGTTGCAATCAATTTCCGTGCACACATGCATTTTTTTATGGCCAGTTTTCAGAACACACTAGGCAGGGTACTGAACGATATAAATCACCCAGTCCTCAACAACGTTTGTGTGAAGCTGGTGGTGAATGCAACGTCTGGCAAACATTTGGATATATGATGCATCTAGGGACGCAGAGGTGTTTCCAAGGCACCAGGGCCGGGTTATATACTAGCCAAGACCTATTGATGCGTCTGTCACCAACTGGCTTGAGGTAGCTCCCGGTTGGGCAACCACTCAGCCAAAATCATTTTCTTCTGCTGGTGTTTAGTTCTGGATGCAGTTTAAGATCCCCTAACTCTGTCAGAAGGAACTAATTGCTACCCCAGATCACAGAGAGAAAACGTGGAACAAATGTCTGTTATGCTGATTTAAGACACTGTCCCTGATACTCAAGAAAACAGCCAAGAAGTGGCTCGTTGAAGATAGAATATATCTATATAGATTTGGCTGTACTTGGTATCACCAGAAGTGAGAAAGGAGGAGTTAAGACATGCAACGTAATCTGGTTACTCATGACTGCATAGGCAAGAGACCTCCCGGACATAGATTCCCACTTCTGGACAATATGTGCGAACCCCCACTAAATGATATAAGGTGTGTACTTGATTACGCTACACAAACCTTTATAAACATTTAGAATTATACAGACAACTGAGTTTAAAATACAACAACTGTGTTTATTATTGCTATTGATGATCATATGATGATGATGATTATATTATGGTATACGTAACTCATCTGGCTGAAAAGCTCAGAAGCACATAGGTCCTGCTTCCCCCAGTGAGACGCAGTTCACTGTCAGATTGAAGGAGTCCAAATTGGTCCCTCACAAGGCTAAGTCACTTCCTGATATGGGTTGTTGACTTTCCATTGCTCCTAAGAGATCTGGAATGAAACGAACGGAGATGGGTAGTATCTACGTCTACACATCTCAAAACACATATGTCTATACATTCATATAAACATACATTCAAGTCATAATATATGATGGTATGAGGATATATATGATGGCATGTTACATAAACATATATCAGTTCTAAATAAATAAATATATATGTATATATTCATAAAACTATTTAGAACATCTATAGCTTAAAACATACATATTCACATACATTTATGTAATGAAGTGTTTCCCATATAAGTTCACCTCACTTACACTCTCCCTTTCTGATTCATTCATACTGTCTTGTCGGAAGGACTGGTCGCACAGTCCTGTCGAACATTAAATGCCTTCCCTGAATCTGTCTGGGATATTGAATGTCCTAAGTCATGTCTGTCCTCATGCAGACATCATGCAGACAAGGTGAACTGGTGCCATTCCTCAAACCAAGTGGTTTCACCATAATCTTGGTAGGCACTCAAAGTGTTGGTCCAAATAATCAATGTTAATTGGACGCTATCAAGAGACTGGTAGCTCTCAGGAATTTCTCCTAAGTAGTCAGTCTCCCCAATGTTTAACATCATACAGGATGAATCTAAATGTATCTCCTGTACATGCATAAGCCACACGCTCATGTAGCTTGGATAATGGATTTCTCCAAATTATCACATACAACAAATCAGACAACCAAGTGGTGAATGAAAGAAGAAAATAGTTCTCAGTGAAATTGTAAAGCTAGAACTGGAACATTAAGTACAAAGAAAATCCACCAGTGTAAAGTTTTGGAGAATATGTAAAAACAGGAAACTACACAAGCCTTCAGACTAGCAGACAAACTAATCAGAATAATGGTTTACCTGGTTTATAGCTAGGAAATTCCATCATAATACTTCGTACAGAAGTCCAACAGAACGAAATGTTAATATTTCTCCAGTAGGTATCCTAAGAATGCTATTGTGAATTTGCGTCTGAAGTCTTGCTGGCCATGCATGTAGTTTTATTCTATTCAATTCCTGGCTAGTTTCCAGGTTGGTTAATTAATATGTCCCATTTTCATTAACTCCGCCTATTTTTCCATGTAAGATGACGGGATGGATTAAGTCCTAAACTCTTCTCCCCCCTCCTCCTTTCCTGTGAAGGGTAGTTTCATCTGTCAATCAAATGGACCGAGGCCCCGCCACGCCTGAAACAATGAAACATGCTTTGGCGGCAAGGCAGTTGCGTCATTACATTCCAATAGGCTATTAACACCCGACTTCCTGGGTTGCTGGCAATAGTGGGTCAGCCATGTGTTCCTACTTTGCCGCTGTATTGCCGTGAGGTGTCAAGTATCTGGTCCTAATTGCTCCTTTGTGGTGGCAACTCAGACGTTGTCCCGTCTCCCCAATGTCTGGACTTATAGATAGGTGTTAGGCCTGCATTATATTGCCGTCTTTGGATCACACGGGGTTTTCCCCTGAGTAGCACTGCCATGTATTATTTCAGACGGGTCTGGCTGACCCTCTTATCTCCCATTCTTCCGTGGCTTGTAAACTAACACGTCAATCTCAACTGACTGGCTCCGCGATGTCTGGTTGATCAGAACATCAAAGGGAAAATCTCTTAGATGTAGAGACCAGACATTGCTTTGATCTACCAATGTAGTAAAAATGATAGTGCGGGCTCTAAGTGACTCTGTATTTTTCTCTTACGTTTTTATCCTCTGCTGGGGAACGTTTATTCTTTTAGAGAATTTTAGAAAAATATTGTGGGCTCTGTAATTCCTTGAAAACTTGGGTAATTATGATGCGGCTGGGGCTGTCCCGTCACAGCGTCCTCGTCGAGCGTCCTGGGCAACAGGTCCCTTCGGGGTCCTGGCTAAGGTCAGTAGGATCGCCGATTCCTCCGAAGTCGGAGAGTGTCTGCCTGTACGGCGAGGAACCACCAGTCTGCACACCAATAAGCCAGACATGGGACAACGGATACTGACGCAAAACTCAGGTCCTGTATGACATCACACTGATGTTGGACAACAGGATGCCTTCATCCGACATACAGGACTTCGCGTTGGAGCTCAAGCCAACGAACACAAGCAAGCAAGCAAGCAGCATGGTGCATCTACATTCCCTATATATGAGCAATAGTTCTCATGAAAAGAGATGGCAAATTCACATAGTATACTCATGAAAAATGGTGAACAGGAGAATCACATAATATATTCAGAAGAGTGCGAGTTTATGTACAAGGGTTTTTAAGAGATAGACTCTTGGTAACAGTTTTTCTGCAGAAGCACCAATGCATAAACGGTGCATTTAGAATGCGCATTTCTATTACATAGAGAAAAGTGTATATATATTTAGGATCCAATAGCACTCTGTAGTATATGATGATAGAATGTCTAGCAGACAGGTTTTAACATGACAGATGCAGTGATGGAAAAACATGGCGCTTGGCGACATTTCTCTCTCGAACAAGAGCTTTAATTTTGATCATTTTTTTCAGAAGCTTAAACATTACATTAACACCATTATTCACACATACACCGTATTACCTTAATGCTATGGATTATCTTAGCGCATATTTCTGGTCAAGCTTGCCTGAGGGGACCCAGATCTTTGGACCTTTCAGAAAATGATGAGTACTACAGTTTTGCGTGGACTGACTTGCTTTTAACCGCCAATTCTGCATACGGGGATCTGGCCGTTGTCTTAAGTTGTGCTAACCAATTATTTCTATTCTTTTCAAATCGCCCACTCGTCCCCACTTAGTTTTGAAAAGGCTGACGAAATTCTCTCCTATATGCAGTTCCATCGGGTCAGTGTGACAAATATCGGAAAATGTGACGTGTTTGGGAAATATATTACAGTCACAAGAACGTTACAAGCGCCCGGGATGCTCCGTGAGAGGACTAAGAGTCACCTTCAAGATCAATTTGGTTGGAGCCACTGTCGAGTGTGGACTTGGTTCCGATTTAAAGTAGCGATGGCCGTAGATTGTGGCGCTACAGTAATAGTAGATAATAGTCAGTGGATACCACCGAGGCATCTCTTTGCTTTCAATTGCAGGGAAGATTCTCGCCAGAATTCTTCTCAATCGCCTCACGGCCCAACTCGATCAAGGTCTTCTTCCTGAGAGTCAATGTGGCTTCAGAAAAGAACGTGAAACTGTTGACATGATTTTCGCCGCAAGGCAGCTGCAAGAGAAATGTCAGGAACAGAACTGCGAAATGTTCTCCCCTTTCATTGACCTTAACAAGGCTTTTGATACAGTCAGCAGAGAAGGACTGTGGAAGATTATGGCAAAATATGGCTGTCCACGAAAGTTTTTCCAAATAGTGCGGCTATTTCATGATGGTATGCAGTCAAGAGTACAGGAAAATGGTGAAATGTCTGAGCCCTTTCCTGTCACCAATGAAGTGAAGCAAGAATGTGTCCTGGCACCAACACTGTTCAGCCTCATGTTTTCAGCCATGTTGATGAATGCCTTCGAGAACAACGACATTGGAATAGACATCAACTACCGCATGGAGGGAAGGTTATTCAATCTCAGAAGGCTAAAAGCTAAAACCAAAATTAACATGCGACACCGTCAGAGAGCTCCTGTTTGCTGATGATTGCGCTCTATACGCCAACTCAGAGGCGGACATGCAACACAATGTTTCAGCTTTCTCACATGCCTGTGCCAACTTTGGGCTCAATATCAACTTGGAGAAGACTGTAGTTATGTACCAGCCAGCTCCAGGGAATAATCACACTGTGCCAAATATTAAAGTGAATTGTCATAGTCTAAGTGTTGTGGACAAAATCAGCTATCTTGGCAGCACTGTGTCACAAGCTGCCACAATTGATGATGAAGTGAATGCAAGAATCTCCAAGGCCAGCGTGGCCTTTGGCAGACTGTACAAGAATGTATGGGACAGAAATGGAATAAACCTGCAAACAAAGCTGAAAGTCTACAAAGTAGTTGTATTATCCACACTGCTATATGCTTGTGAAACCTGGACTGTTTATCAGTGACACGCTAGGAAATTAAACCACTTCCTCACAGTCTGCCTGAGGAAGATACTGAAGATTAAATGGCAAGACAAGATCTCAGACACTGACGTCCTAGAAAGAGCATCCATGCATAGTATCCACACTCTACTAATGAAGAATCAGATTCGCTGGGCTGGTCCCTTGACTCGCATGCCAGATCACAGGCTCCCTAAACGAATTTTGTATGGTGAGTTGCGTTGTGGTAA
>JACEFZ010012557.1:0-5000 GCA_014155875.1 Cepaea nemoralis
TACAAACAAGAAAAAACATGTCTAACTATGAAAATCAACAGCCCAAAATATACAATGTGGAATCACCATATTTGTAGAATGTGACAATGTAACACTTGCACATAGAAGAATCATAACATTCACAGAAAATTAAAGATAAACATGTATTACACAGGAACTCAATTGAGGAACTCTCTGATACCCTTAAGACAGTTCATAAAATAAACACACCATAGTATCAAGTAAGAGTGCTTCATCCACATGAGACAGGATCAAAGCATAACAATGTTCATGGGCAGAAACAGAATATCAGCACTAATATAACAACCAGTGTACTATATATATTATGTCATTATTATTACACACGAATGTCAACCAGTGTTGTCTAATGCAAATCACCTCAGTGTACTATTCTGTGTTACTAGGCAAAAGATGTACATTTATGCCCTCTGTTCCCCACCATTCTTCCTATGATACACCGGTTATAAATGTTGCTATCTTACGCTTCATGTCACATGACAAATACATATTAATATCTCTGCAAAGGGTGGTGCGCAGCACTAAATCACATTCTTCCCCTCAGTAAAGCCACACTTCATTCGCAGTTGTCATGTTTACATTATGATTGCTTATATGCACCCCGCGTATTAAAGGTGCATTATTTCCTACGCCTAGTAGCTATCAATCTGCATGGCGTCCCTACAATTCAACACAATATTTCCTTCACTTCTATTCATTACCTACACGTCCTAACTACATAGCTTAACCATTAACCCATCATTGCCACCTGTAACATGTAAGTACTCTTTTCTGCTTCACACATGTTATAAATATTACCTATGATCATGGTTATTTTCCCCAACTCATAAGCATTCAATTTTATGCATGGCTCCAGTCTTTTCATTAACTATACTTTATGACCTTATGCATCTCAATTTACACCTCATACATATATATCTTGGTGAATCTCCCACATATCTATTTAGCCAGTGACATATTGTTGTCACGGTGTAATAATGTACAATACATTCTCAACAAAATAATCTTGTGCCATCATGGCTGGCATAACATGACTTCAATCCTTACCATATTTAACCACCACTGTCACATATTGCGCACTCCATCAGTTCACACCTGCACAGCACTAACTCAAAAACACAGTTTAGGCCAAAAGCGTTCGCCCCGGATCGCATTGGAATTTGAAGAATGTGGCATCAGCGCTATGAATAGCCATGTCACCCAATGATAGACAGGTCAGATGTTCAAATCCTGCCTGAATCATTGGATAACCTAGAAGAATCGCGTTATCGCGGAGGCTCTTGGGACGAACGACGCTAAAATTTGGCACATGCAGATCGACCGTCAGGAAGGCCAGATGTGGTTTCATGAGGAGTTCGTATGATCTGTATGTCCCTCTGCCTGATTCTGAGGAAGACTTCTGGTTAACAATATTGTAGCTGAGTCTTATGTACTTATGAGTTAGGTAAAGCTTGTGTATGAGTGTATGTGTGTGTAGGTTTCGGCACGAATCAATATATCCCAGCAACGATTCCGCCATCACTGGTTTAGATATCTGACTCCATCTATCTTTCGTTTCCAGAAGAGAGTTGCTGTACAAACACTAAGTCTTAAACTGTGAAAAGAGGTTCATTTAAAGCCAGATCGCTATTCCTAAGTCTAAATCATACTAGCTTTCTGACTGCGTTCAGAGCAGGTTCAGTACAGGACAAGCTATGATGTGTGTGCTGTCTGTCTCCTTAGTTTAAATCCACAGCAAAACTTCTACACGAGAATGAGAGAAGGAGGAATGAAAGTGCTCTTCCTCTTATCTTTATATGTCCGTGGTGTGAAGAAAGATTGTGTTATGTGACTGTTTAGCATCATTGACGGGTCCAGCGTTTCATACTTATGTGATATATTCGAACACAATGTAACATGATCGACCAAGTATCTAGCACTCTGACCGAACCACAGTCAAGCTAACAGCCAAACTCAAGCACTCAAGTGAACGAATACAAGAAGAGTGGTGTTAGAATGAGAGAATGAGTGCCTTGTGTCATCTCATCTTTCTTTCACTCTGTATATATATGTGTTAATGAATGAGAGGCAGTGTAAATCCTCATAAGGAATGTTTCACATAGACCTCCACATTCATACCAATTATATGTTAATCATGTTAACTTAAGAGTGAAAATATTTAATGTATGTTTCTTTACATTATTACTTGAATGCAACATGTGGAATGTAGTTTTATCAAACCATCACCCTGTTTGACAGAGTAAGTAAAGGACATAATATGCTTCAGGCATAGTCACTTCTAAACTGTCAGGGGAAATATCACCCCAGTGTCAGAAGAAGTAAGTAAAGGAAATGACAGAAGAAGTGAAAAGGTATAAACAGGAAAGTAACCAGGCAGACTAAAACAATTGAGGCAGCACTGATTGGTAACATGAGTTATTATGAATAAGATGAACAATCATCCTGTTATGTTCCATTACTATTTAGGATCAGTTATGCAGGGTGCATTTCATCATTAACTCTCCGTCATTCCTCACCTAGCCTTGTCATTCACTGTGTCTGTGTCCTCTGTGAGAACATCAGCCAACAGATCACTATGTACATGAGCAGAATAAGAGGGCTTGCCAAATACAATAGAAGTGGTCAAGCCGTTTGACTCGTGCTCCGAAGTTGTGGGTTCGATTCCGGGCCGCACCCTTCGTCATTCCTCACCTAGCCTTGTCATTCACTGTGTCTGTGTCCTCTGTGAGAACATCAGCCAACAGATCACTATGTACATGAGCAGAATAAGAGGGCTTGCCAAATACAATAGAAGTGGTCAAGCCGTTTGACTCGTGCTCCGAAGTTGTGGGTTCGATTCCGGGCCGCACCCTTCGGTTTACGGGTTTTTCGGAGACTGCTGTGGGTCGTCGCTATAAGCTACGGAGTTCGTGCTTTGTGCGACGCTTTCCGCGCTGCGGAAAGAGACCGAGCCATATGGGATAAAACCCGGTGCGATGAAGTCGACCCTGTCGACTTTTAAGGGACTTTATTATCATGGGAATCCCATGGGATGGGATAGGCATAAATTACCATGGGATGGGATGGGATCGGACTGAAAATGTGTCCCATGGATATCAAAGCCCGCCATAAACCTTACAGATATAATTCATATTAAGTATAGTGCTTTGAGCCAAGTGGTGTGTTATAAATATGTTGTTGGTCTTCCTTGGTAGGTTGGTTGTGTAGATTGGCTGGTTGGTGGGTGGATTGGTTGGTTGTGTAGGTTGACTGGTTGGTTGTGTAGGTTGGCTGGTTGGTGGGTGAGTTGGCTGTACAAAGAAGAGACACTGTAGTTCTAACTTGTAGGTACTTTCTGAATCTGCTACCTTCTGCAACTCTTGTCTGTAGCCCTTTTCATTCTTGTCAACTGGAGAATTATCATCCATTGACTAGATATAAATAGGTTCACCATGTTTATTCACCTCAGGTGAGGATAACGGTGTTCGCAGATTGTCATGATCCAGATTCTGCAGATCATTGCCCAAATGGTGCTCAATGGATCTGTAGATCAATAGCAGATCTTTAACAAATTGGTGCTCAAAGGGATCTGTGGTTCAGGACTAAGATTAATATGATCAAGAGTCTCCAGATCATTACCGAAATGTGCCCAATGGGATCTGAAATTCATGACTATTTTGAAGATTCATAAGATCTGAAATTCATAATTATTCTGATGATTCATAAGATCTGAAATTCATGACTTTTATCAAGATCACTAGGATCTTTAATACATCACAAAGACCAGCAGAATATCCAAAATTATGGCTGAGGTCTTACTACTAATTTAAATAGGAAGAACTTTGTTATCATCAGTTATACAGTCAGATAACTTTAGAACCAGCAGAAGTGCAGAGACAATGGTAGGAAATCAGTGGTGTAATCCAGTAGCTAAATGAATGAACCACCATGAGATCTTCTAGGAGTTCTATTCTCCTTCGTGTTTTTAGAACATTATCCTATAGACCGATGTGTATTGTTCATATGTCATGAATGCTTTACTGGCTTATTTCCACAGCTTTTTGGTTAATAAACAAAATTAACTTTTGCTGCATTCTTCTGTCAAGTACATTGTGGTGTGATAAAACATTTTATTATTTATGTGTTTAGTTAATGAAACTACATCACAGAATTGTAGAATCTGGAACTACAGGTGGCTGGGTAAACACGAATAGACAGCAAAGTTCTGTTCTATTGTAATCTCCCAGGTTCCAGGTTACTCAGAAAAGAGAACTTTAAATCTTATAAATTTCCTGTGACCATTCCACTTAACAGGGAAAATGATCATAGGTGGGGGACTCGTGAGCTAAATAAGTTTCTCTTTTCGGGAAGGAAGATTTTGGAGTGAAGAAATCAACATTCCTGGGAAACCCCTAGATTTCCAGAGCTATTATGGGACACTTTGGTTTCCAAGGACCCATCCCCTCCAAACAAAATTAGTCCCATCCTCAGAGCGTTACTTCATTGTGGGGTAAGTCGAGGTGGGTACTGCTTCCAACTTCCCAAAATGCCACAACCACTAATGACCTATCTTCGTATTCCACATCACCATGCCTGACTGCTTACACCTCTACATACTAAGCTGTTAAATCTTATTTTCCTAAAGCTTCAGGGACACTAAATCAATCTGTAGAACAGCTCATTTTAGTACTACTCATCTATATTATCTGTTTGTATTTATTTGTTCCTACAACCTCGCCTAACAGCTTTGTTCGCACACATGTTTTCCCCACGCTAATGCTTTTCAAGCTGGTAACGTGGCTTGTGCTGCGATTTTAATAAATCCATATTAAATTAAACATTTTAAACTTACAGCTTTCTCCTATGACATGGTTTGTTCACTGATGAACACATGGGAAACCACACATCTCATCTCAAGGCGGGCTGGCCACAAAATTATATACACAGGAGTGCCTGCCTTCACAAACCAAGCTGGCTGCTGCAATAAAAATTGCCTCATGTCT
>JACEFZ010012557.1:7500-13160 GCA_014155875.1 Cepaea nemoralis
GGTTATGGTTTCATGTTAGCGACGGTGGGCAGAGGATCTCTCAATAGAAACAATAGCTACGGCCATCTGATCAATATGGTAACTGCCAGGAAGGAAGAAAAGTAGACTTCCCTCCTTATTGATTCCCGAGCAGAGGAGGCTCGTCAGCCTTGGTTGGTATCTTCTCTAAGAGAGGAAACTCTAAATCTCAAACCTCCGCTGCCTTGTGGTTATACCCATATGGGAAAGGCTTCGTGGGTAAACCCTGAGGGTAAATCCGGAGATGGAGTACCTAAGGCAGTTCCATGTTGTAAACAACATAGTTCTGGCAACTCCTGCGACGGCACCGATGCCAAGTTGCATTGGCTACTGCCTTTCCCTTGGTAAACATCGGGTGACGTGGAGGGGGGAGAACTTGCTACTGGGCAACAGATGGTTCTCCGAATTCCATACCCAGGCTTGTTCCCTGAAGAGGTAACTTAAGCACCGCGTAACAGCGGTGACACAACACGGGAAGCAACAGTTACCAGTTATTAGTCTTAATGATCGATTGGCGTAGAGCAAGGCGCCAGGGGTTACTTCCGACGGTGGGAGAGATCATCGTTTCTCACTATACAGCTACCGCCCGCCTAAGCTGGGCAACCCCCAGTCAATAAGCTGCTATCTCGCCATGGTACATTATGTCCTGAGGGTGTGTGGAGCTAATGGACACAATCTTGACACATGGGCCGCAATCTATGCACCTAGCAACAACAACAAAAAAACCGGTCCTAAGGCTGGGAACATGGAACATAAGAACCATGACCCGTGGCATCTCAGACGATCTAAATGAGATTGTGGATGCCCGCAAAACTGCAGTGATAAACAACAAACTACTCAGACTGGGGATAAACAATGTCGCCCTGTAAAGAGACCAGATTCTCAGAATCTGGAAACATCATGGAGAGGGACTTCACTTTCTACTGGCATGGCAAGCCTTGCGGAGAGACCAGGGAGCATGGAGTTTTCTTCGCTATCAGAAACAAGCTGCTTATGTCCATCATACCACCAAGTAATGGTATTGAAAGAATACTGAAGCTCCAGCTCCAAGCAGAGGCAGGCCCAATTAGTATTATAAGCGTTTACGCCCCAACACTAACTGCGCATCAGAATCTAAAGGTAAGTTTTATGACGATCTTAGCAATCTCCGCAATATACGGCTGACAAGTAGCTATCTTAGTGATGACTGCGACACCGATCATTCACTCGTTTCCAGCAAGGTGAAGATAAAGACCAAGAGAATCTACAGAAACAGAACAGAAGGAAGGCCACGCATTGACACCAGCGGCACCCAAAGCAAAGAGAAGGTCAACAGATTGACCCACGATCTGGAGAGAGACTCTGCTGGGCCCCAATAAATGGAACTGCTACCGAGAGATGGAATCATTTGCGCGACACCATCTACAACACAGCTCTATCAACATTTGGCAAGTAGCAAACTAAGTCAACCGACTGGTTTGAAGCACACTCTTAAGAGATTCCCCCAGTCCTGGAGATAAAGAGACATGCAGGCACTGCGAACGGCCAGAAATAGAGTAAAATAGACCGCAAGAAAATGTGCGAACAGGTACTGGCTACAGCTTTCTGCACAAATTCAATCTTGTGCAGACACTGGAAATATAAGAGTAATGTACGAGGGCATCAAGCAAGCTGTCGGTCTATCAAAACATAAGATGGCCCCTTTACGATCAACAAAGGGGATAATCATAAAAGATCGAGCGAAACAAATAGATCGTTCGGTAGATCACTACTCAGAGCTATACTCAGTGGAGAACACTGTCGGAGAAGAAGCTCTGGAAGCCATTGAACAACAGTGCACCATGCATGCCCTGGATAACGAACCGCACCTCACAGAAATCAGTGAAATCAGTGCACTAGACTCTCTCAAATCCTGCAAGGCACCAGGAAAAGATAGTATTCCACCTGAAATTTTGAAATGTGGCAAAGAAACAATCATCCCAGAATTGTATGCAATATTTCAGCTCTGCTGGAAAGAAAAATCAGTACCACAAGATCAATCAATCAATCGTGTGCCATGCCGGAAAGCGTGGGCGGTCATGACTCGCCATTTCACTCGATCACCAGTGTCGTGGATCAGCTCAGTGTTCCTGTCTCGTCCATGCCATGTGGCCAAGCCATCCAGGTATTTTCCTCTCGGTCCAGGTATTTTCACGAAAATATATATTATTCGATGGCTCAACATTACAGTCATTCAGCATCAACAGTGGAGTAAAGCAGGGGTGCGTGCTTGTTCCTACACTTTTTGATATCTTCTCCGTTCTCTTAAGGCAGGCATTTGGGACTGCCATTGAAGTGATATATCTCCAATCAAGATCTAATGGTAAACTTTTTAACCCATCAAGACTCAAGGCAAAGAGCAACATAAGATCAAGATGCATAAGAGAACTACTTTTTGCAGACGATGCAGCACTGACAACTCATGCAGCAGAAGATCTGCAACGGTTCTTAGATCGTTTTGCAGCCGCCTGCAAAGACTTTGGGCTCACCATCAGCCTAAATAAAACACATGTGATGGAACAAGTTGCTGGTGCGCCTCCATCAATCAAAATTTATTACGAACTGAAGGTTGTTCATGAGTTTGCGTATTTGGGGTCGACAATATCAAATAATCTTTCATTATAGACAAAAATCGACAGACGCATTTGAAAGGCAGCCACAACACTTTCCAGGCTAACTAAAAGGGTATGGGAGAATAATAGACTAACAGAGCGTATAAAAGTTCAAGTATATAAAGCTTGTGTTGTTAGCACACTACTCTATGTGTGTGAATCCTGGACTTTGTACTCACGACATGAAAGAAAGTTGAATTCCTTCCATATGAGAGAGAAGAGGCCAATTGGAAGACCCCAAATGCAATATAGGGATGTGTGCAAACAAGATATGAAAACCTTTGGCATAGACCCAGACACGTGGGAAAGAGTTGCAACAGACAGATGTTCCTAGAGAAGAGATGTACGAAACGAGCTGGTGCTCTTTGAGCGCAGTCTGATCCAACCAAACGAGGATAGGCGGTACAGGCATAAAATGCAGTCACTTACTGCGAGACTTGCCTCGTCTTACAGATGCGGAAACTGACAGAGATTGTCACTCTCGCATTGGACTATGCAGTCACCACGGTGCTGTCAGGTGCCTCCCCAGCGGTCAACTCTATGGTCCTTCAGGACTGAAAGAGACCTGCTACTATATATATATATATATATATATATATATATATATATATATATATATATATATATATATATATATATATATATATATATATATATATATATATATATCCGTTCGTGTCTCACCGCGCGTAATTGCGTAATTTGAAAATGATCATGTCATATTCATGTAATAAGTACTGACCAATGAATAAAAGAGCACGTGCTTATCGTCCCATGATGCATAGGTTCTGTTTCTGACAGTTGAGAAAATGGCACGGTTGATCCTAAATCAGTCCAAAAAAGCTCGAAGAGCGTTGATTTCATTTGAACGATGTCGACCAGTGGACATTCATCGAAGAATGCACGCAGCGTACGGTAACAAATGAGTGTCGAAAACAACAGTGACAGACTGGGCACGAATGTTTCGGACGTCAGTTCACGAAAGTTCTTCGACGGTCGGGTCAAGCGCATATTGTTGCAACATAAAAAACCATCCCCAAAATTGATGCAGCAGTACAGATGAACCGTTGTCGAAGCATACGTTCACTAGCGAAAGAATTTGATGTGCTAAAGGGACAATTAAAAAGGTCTTTCGCAAGAAACTGCAGTATAGGAAGGTGTGTTCACAGTGGGTATCACGGATGTTGACCGATCACCAAATAAAAAGGAACGCAAGGGATGGCCTTTGAACCACTTGCTGTGTTACAGAGTGGAGGGTGATGCATTTCTCTTCCGCATAGTGGCGGGCGACTAAATCATGGTGTCACCACTTTGAGCCCAGCAGCAAAAGCGAGAGCATGCAATGGAAGTATGCTGGATCATCAGAAGTCAGAAAATTCAAGTTACAGGTTTCCGCTGATAAGGTTATGCTGAACGCATTCTTTGACCATGAAGGGCTATTTTTGGCCGACTTTAATGAGCCTGGTGTCAACATCAACTCTACCCACTACTGCAAACATCAGACAAGCTGCAAAAAGCCATCAAGAATAAACGACCCGACATGCTTTCTCGCGGTGTGATTTTGTTGCACGATAATGCTCGTCCGCATGTCGCAAAGATTGTGCAGGAAGCATTAGCAAGGAAGAAGTTGGAAATTTTGCAACATCCAGCCTATAGTCCTGATTTGTCACCATGTGATTTTCATTTGTTCGGACCTCTAAAAAAAAGTTCTCAAGGGGCAACGATTTCACACAGATGCAGACGTAATGAACGCGGTAAACACTTGGTTCAGTGAGCAACCACAATCCTTCTTTGCGGATGGCATTCGCCGCCTATCTAAGCAATGGGATGCTTGCCTGAATGCCTACGGCGACTTATTCTGACCAACCCATGGTGCATAATTAATTCAAAATGAATGCTTTGTTTAATTCTACCACACCTGTTAATGTTTCTTTCATGCTTTTGTAATAAAGCCATTGGATCGGGTTTCAAATGAACGTCCCTATATATATATATATATATATATATATATATATATATATATATATATATATATATATATATATATATATATATATATATCTGTGTGTATGTGTTTGCGTCTGTGGCTAAAGGGTAACGAACATGATTCGCAATCCCGCATACTAAGTTCGACATCAACTGCAGCGATTTGGATGCTGACCTCCTTGTGTTCATGGTTTAAGAATGGTATTGGGCGTCGGGCGTTCAGAAAGCAATAACAAATTTAAAAGTAAGAATCATATCCTTTACACTATGTAACAGTCAATACCAGCATTTTTTTACTGTTCGTGATTCCTGGGAAAGTTTACGTTCAGTAGTTTGCCATTACTTTCTGAACGACCGGCACTCATACCATTTCATAAAAAAAACAAAAAACGTAACCCGGTCTGCTGCCAAATCGCCCACAGTTGTGTTTCGAACGCGGGTATGCGGGATTACGAACTTCGTCCGTAACTCATTCGCCACGGAGCAAGGAAAGGCAAAATACTGAGTGTAAAATAAAAAAATAAAAAACAAAACAAAACAAAACAACAACAACAACAACAACAACAACACCAACAACAACAAAACAGAGATTCAACAAACCATTGCCCAGGCTTGAGCACTTCCTGGTATTATTTTTGACATGCGTGCAAGTAAACAAGATTTGAGCATAAATACAATGGGTAATGTAGCTTGAATTAACGTTGCATGTACAGCAGATGTTACAGTCCATTGTATCCGACTCTGAATAAACCAGACATGGAATTTCAAGCCATTTCTATTATCCTGTCTGAGATTTTGTGGTCATGCTTTCAAGCCGGCTCGCTGGCGTAGGGGATTACGGACGCAATTCATAATCCCAAATATCACATTCGAAACACAGCTGCAGGCGATTTGGCAACAGACCGTCTTGTGTTGATTTGCATACAATGGTATGTGTGCCGGCTGTTGTTTAGAAAGCAATGGCATGCTCATCATCATCAGGTATCTTGCCAGCTGGCATAGGAGTTAGCCCAGTTTTGGCTTTTG
>JACEFZ010012558.1:0-14906 GCA_014155875.1 Cepaea nemoralis
ACAACTCCACACCTCACTGAGGGTTTGAACCCCTTTTCCAAACCTAATTTTAAAACCCCAACCCCCGCTCAAAATGGTATAGTAAACAACAATCTCTTTTGGGCCCGGAAAAATGGTGCAGCAAACAGATAAAAAATCATTGGCCCGGGAGAATGCTTAGAAAAGGAGTAAATAAGGATTTTTTACAAAACTCTGTGTAAACCCAGGGGTCAAATATCTCACAAAACAACTATTTTAAAAAACCCTTTCCCAATAACTTCGGTAAACAAAACCCCCCCTTTTGGGTGCTTTTTAATTTCCATGGCAACCTTAGTTCTAGTCGTCCCTTTTTATTGATTATTGCCCAAAAATTTTAAGCGTTTTTAATGCATATTGTTTCTATTTTTTTCTAAGATTAAATTCATAAGTGATTATGCACAATAAAGGGTTTTATGAAAGAAAAATAGGGCAGAATTTCGGATTTGGGGCCCGCTGCCCATTTTTTACCTTTTTTGACAAAAAAGTTTTTGTTCGCTCTTTTGTACTGTCCTCCGAGTACAGAATATAATCAATTTTTCAATGGTACCACCCAAATACTGGGACTTTTCGCTGGGGGTTGAAAATTTACGGGAGATGGGAATTCCCGAGTTTGGGGTTCCCAACTCAATTTTTTCGCCGAATCAAATTTCCCCCCTTTCGGGGTTCCCCTTAACAATTTTTGAACTCCCTTGGGCGTATATTCATTACCAAAATTTTCTAGCCCTCGGGAAAGCCTTCGTTCAGTCCCCCCCCCCCCCCCCCCCCCCCCAAAAAAAAAAATTCTGGGTTTTTCAATAAAATGTTGGGTTTTTTTTCCAAACCCCAAGATTCTGAGGATCATTTTTTTGGGGCACCCGGTACTCAAAATCAGATGGGCCAACGTTTTTAAACAAAATGTTGAGGGAAATTTTGTTTTCTTATCGTACAAACACAATTTGTTGGGGAATTAATACTAACCCGGTAGCTGATTTTTGTCGGTCGTGATTTTTAGACACAAAAATAAAGTTTTAAAAGACCAACTGATTTAAAGACACAAGCATGGGTTTTTTCAGACTAAGCCTGGTTTATGACACAAAAAGAGTTTTTTGGGCACAAAATGATTTTATAGACCAATCATGAGTTTTTTAAAACATAACCCCTGAGTTTATAAAAACCAAACATCAGTTTTTTAAATTTTTAGTTTTTCCCTTTTATCAAGAAGGGGCTTTAAAACAAAAAGAAGAAAATTTGGACTCAAAGTGGGGGGTTTTAGCTGCACTAGATTTTTTTTAAAGGGGAGCAATTTAAAAGGTTTTTGGGCCCTGCAATAGATTACCAACAAGTAAAACCCCACAAGCAATGAGTAAAAACCCTGGGAACAGGGGGAAGAGGCCGACCCGTAACCTTTGGGCTCAGGGAATAAAAAGTTTCCCTGGAGAAATTTATATTTTAAAACCCCCTAAAGGGGACTTATATATAACATAAACGAGTTCGGGGAATTTTTTCGGCGTCAAACCAATCGGGGAGCTGGGGTAAACCCCTGGCTGGGTTTTGCCCCTGTCACGCTGTTATCCGGAGGGGGGGGGGGGGGGGGGGGGGCTGGCGCATGCTAACAGCTACTAAAATTTTACAGAAAACTACACAGACAATTATAAAAAATACAAATGGGAGTGGGAAACCCGGACGCCCTAAATGCCGCATGGAAAACAGGTTTTGGGAACTGCGCGGAAGAAATCATTGAGGGTTCAAAAGGGGAAAACGGGGTTTACCTGCAAAGCGTTTGTGGCCCCAATGGGGCGGGAAGGCCCGTAAAAGCGCCCTGGGCATCCCCTGCAAACCCTTTTTTCGTCTCCCGGGCGCCTCCCACTTTCTTTCCAAATGGACTCGATGGACTCAGGCAGAAAGTGAGGGCGACGAAATTTCGCAACTCTTCCTCACTTTAAACCAATTCCTCGCCAAATCATTCTTTACCAACTTCATCCACTACTGTGAATGCCCCTACTCTTTTTTGTGTAAATGTTCTGTTAAGTGTAGCGGACTGTGCTCCCGTAGTTCGGGTTTTTAAATCCGCACACAGTATAACGATTTTGCCCCCCTTTCCCCCGAGGTATTTTGTTGTCAACACAGGAGGTGTTAGCCAAACTGTTGGATCCCCCATCAAGGGGGGTCCATAGATTTGGGGCTGTTACACTTTCATTACCTAAGGGGCCCTGAAGAGAACGAGGCGAGTTTTCTGTTTTGTGTGTGTGTGTGTGTGTTTTGTTTTTGTGTTTGTTTTTGTTGGGTATTCCCCCGGGGGGGGTTGTTTGGTGGCTTTTGTGGTGGGGGTTTTGTGTGGCCTTTTGTGGGGACGATGTTTTTTTTTGGCTGTATATTCTGGGTTGGGGGTTTTGGGGTTTTGGTGTGGGTGTGTCTGTGTGGCCCGTAAAGTGTGTGGGGGGCTGGAATTTGTCTGTGTGGCTGTATATGTGTGTGTGTGTGGTTGTATGTGTGTGTGGCTGTGTCTGTGGTTGTATGTGTGTGTGTGGCTGTGTTTATGGCTGTATGTATGTGTGTGTCGCTGTGTGTGTGTGGCTCTATTAAACATCACCGGGGGGAAAGGGGAAAAAGGACAACATAACCTAGTCACGTTAAACATCACCGTGGCATGGAGAGAAGAGAAAATAACCTAGTCACATTAAACTCACCGTGGCATGAGTGAACAGATATAAATTGTCACGTTAACATCACCGTGGCATGGAGTGCAGATATAACCTTTTCACGTTAACCACCGTGGCATGGAGTGAAGATATACCTTGTCACGTTTAAAAAACCGTGGCATGAGAGAAAAGACAAAATAACCTGTCACGTTAAACTCCCGTGGCATTGAAGAAGACAACATAACCTATCACATTAAAAATCACCCCTGGCATGGAGTGAACAGATATAACCTTGTCACGTTAAACATCACCGTGGCATGGAGTGAACAGATATAACCTAGTCACATTAAACATCACCGTGGCATGGAGTGAACAGATATAACCTTGTCACGTTAAACATCACCGTGGCATGGAGTGAACATATATAACCTTGTCACGTTAAACATCACCGTGGCAGGGAGTGAACATATATAACCTTGTCACGTTAAACATCACCGTGGCATGGAGTGAACAGATATAACCTTGTCACATTAAACATCACCGTGGCATGGAGTGAACAGATATAACCTTGTCACGTTAAACATCACCGTGGCATGGAGTGAACAGATATAACCTAGTCACGTTAAACATCACCGTGGCATGGAGTGAACAGATATAACCTAGTCACGTTAAACATCACCGTGACATGGAGTGAACAGATATAACCTAGTCACGTTAAACATCACCGTGGCATGGAGTGAACAGATATAACCTTGTCACGTTAAACATCACCGTGGCATGGAGTGAACATATATAACCTTGTCACGTTAAACATCACCGTGGCATGGAGTGAACAGATATAACCTTGTCCACATTAAACATCACCGTGGCGATGGGAGTGACAGATATAACCTTGTCACATTAAACATCACCGTGGCATGGAGTGAACAGATATAACCTAGTCACGTTAAACATCACCGTGGCATGGAGAGAAGAGACAACATAACCTTGTCACATTAAACATCACCGTGGCATGGAGTGAACAGATATAACCTAGTCACGTTAAACATCACCGTGGCATGGAGAGAAGAGACAACATAACCTTGTCACATTAAACATCACCGTGGCATGGAGTGAACAGATATAACCTAGTCACGTTAAACATCTCCGTGGCATGGAGAGAAGAGACAACATAACCTAGTCACATTAAACATCACCGTGGCATGGAGTGAACATATATAACCTTGTCACGTTAAACATCACCGTGGCATGGAGTGAACAGATATAACCTTGTCACATTAAACATCACCGTGGCATGGAGTGAACAGATATACCGTTGTCACATTAAACATCACCGTGGCATGGAGTGAACAGATATAACCTAGTCACGTTAAACATCACCGTGGCATGGAGAGAAGAGACAACATAACCTAGTCACATTAAACATCACCGTGGCATGGAGTGAACAGATATAACCTTGTCACGTTAAACATCACCGTGGCATGGAGAGAAGAGACAACATAACCTAGTCACGTTAAACATCACCGTGGCATGGAGAGAAGAGACAACATAACCTAGTCACGTTAAACATCACCGTGGCATGGAGAGAAGAGACAACATAACCTAGTCACATTAAACATCACCGTGGCATGGAGAGAACAGATATAACCTTGTCACGTTAAACATCACGATGACACGGAGAGAACATATATACCTCGGTCCCGTTAAACATCACGATGGCATGCAGAGAACAGACATAATTTGGTCACGTTAAACATCACCGTGGCGCGGAGTAAACATATATAACCTTGTCACGTTAAACATCACCGTGGCGCGGAGTGAACATATATAACCTTGTCACGTTAAACATCGCCGTGGCACGGAGAGAACAGACGTGTATGTTTGATCATACTCAAAATACGTCTAATAATAGAGAATTGCAGAGAATTTAAATTTAAATTCTCATGTTTTGTGGATTATTCATATGCATTTGACTGTGTACAACATCAGAAACTTTGAACTCATGAGAAATGCGGCCTTTTCATCACATGCAATACAACTCATAAACATGCTGTATATCTATACCAGCAAGCAGCAGTTAGAATAGATAGCGAGATATCAAGCAAGGAGTCCGTCAGGGCTGCGTGCTGTCACCCTATTTGTTTTAAACCCGTACCCGAAAATATAAGAAAATGTTAGAATGATATAAACAGGAGCAAAACGATGCCCCAAATATCGGCGGTCATGACAACCCGGGGATTCGGTATTCTGAAGATACAGTATTGCATCCACACACAGAATGGTATAGAACAACTAGTAACCTAAACATCCCCCCCCCCACAACACAGAATGGTATAGAACAACTATTAACCTAAACATCCCCCCCCCCCCCCACAACACAGAATGGTATAGAACAACTATTAACCTAAACATCCCCCCCCACAACACAGAATGGTATAGAACAACTATTAACCTAAACATCCCCCCCCCCCCAAACAGAACTTAAACAACACAAAAACCCCCCCCCACAAAAAATTAAAAACAACCCCCCCCCAACACAAGAAGAACACATTACCTAAACACCCCCCCACAACAAAAAACACTAACACCCCCCCCACAAAAAGTATAACAAAAACCAACACCCCCCCCACACCAAAAAACATTAAAACCCCCCCCAAAAACAAAACTTTTACCAACACCCCCCCCACACACATTAAACCTAAACCTACCCCCCCCCAAAAGAAAAACAACAAACCACACCCCCCCACAACAAAGTAAAATTAACCTAAACCCCCCCCCAAAAGAACTAACAAACTCCCCCCCCCAAACAAAGATAAACATACCAAACCCCCCCCCCCAACAAATAAACTAACCCCCCCCACACACATAAACAATTACCTAACACCCCCCCCCCACACACAGAAAAAAACTAACACCCCCCCAAAAAGAATAAACATAACACCCCCCCCCCCAACACAATATAACATACCACCCCCCCCCCCACACAAGAAAACAACATAACCTAACCCCCCCCCCCCACACAAAGATAGAACAACATACCTAAACACCCCCCCACAACACGAATAAACATATAAACACTCCCCCCCCACAACACAAAACATAAACAACCCCCCCCCCACCCAAATAAAACATAACAACCCCCCCCCCACAACAATAACACTATAACCTAACACCCCCCCCCCCACAACAGATAAACAAACCAAATCCCCCCCCCCCACACAGAAAAACACTAAAACCCCCCCCACAACACAAAGAACCCCTAAACACCCAACAAAACACACAAACTCAAATATAACCTAAACACCCCCCCCCCCACAACAATAGAACAACTCTAACACCCCCCCCAAAGTAAAATATTAACCAACACCCCCCCCCCCCCAAAACACAAACAACAACTAAACCCTCCCCCCCCCCCACAACAATAACAACTTAACCAAACATCCCCCCCCCCCAAAACAATGTAAAACATTAACCAAACCCCCCCCCAACAAAACAAATAACCTAAACACCCCCAAACAAAATAAAAAAAACCAAACCCCCCAAAAAATTAACCAACCACACCCCCCCCAAATAACAATAACCAAACATCCCCCCACAACCAGTAAAAATTAACCAAAACCCCCCAACACAAACAACTAACCAACATCCCCCCCCCACAAGAAAAAACCTTAACCATCCCCCCCCCCCACAAACGATGAAACAACTAAACCTAACCCCCCCCCAACAACAAACAACTTAACCAACTCCCCCCCCCCCCAACAAATAGAACTATTAACCTAACACCCCCCCCCCCCACAAAAAACTATACAACCCCCAACCAGAAGGATAAACATACCTAACATCCCCCCCCCCAACAGAATGGTAAGAACAACTATTAACCTAAACATCCCCCCCCCCCAACAAAGAATGGTATAGAAAACTATTACCAAACATCCCCCCCCCCCCACAACACAGAATGGTATAGAACAACTATTAACCTAAACATCCCCCCCCCCCACAACACAGAATGGTATAGAACAACTATTAACCTAAACATCCCCCCCCCCACAACACAGAAGGGTATAGAACAACTATTAACCTAAACATCCCCCCCCCCCACAACACAGAATGGTATAGAACAACTATTAACCTAAACATCCCCCCCCCCCACAACAGAATGGTATAGAACAACTATTAACCTAAACATCCCCCCCCCCCACAACACAGAATGGTATAGAACAACTATTAACCTAAACATCCCCCCCCCCACAACACAGAATGGTATAGAACAACTATTAACCTAAACATCCCCCCCCCCACAACACAGAATGGTATAGAACAACTATTAACCTAAACATCCCCCCCCCCACAACACAGAATGGTATAGAACAACTATTAACCTAAACATCCCCCCCCCCCACAACACAGAATGGTATAGAACAACTATTAACCTAAACATCCCCCCCCCCACAACACAGAATGGTATAGAACAACTATTAACCTAAACATCCCCCCCCCCACAACACAGAATGGTATAGAACAACTATTAACCTAAACATCCCCCCCCCACAACACAGAATGGTATAGAACAACTATTAACCTAAACATCCCCCCCCCCACAACACAGAATGGTATAGAACAACTATTAACCTAAACATCCCCCCCCCCCACAACACAGAATGGTATAGAACAACTATTAACCTAAACATCCCCCCCCCCACAACACAGAATGGTATAGAACAACTATTAACCTAAACATCCCCCCCCCCACAACACAGAATGGTATAGAACAACTATTAACCTAAACATCCCCCCCCCCCCACAACACAGAACGGTATAGAACAACTATTAACCTAAACCTCCCCCCCCCACAACACAGAATGGTATAGAACAACTATTAACCTAAACATCCCCCCCCCCACAACACAGAAATGGTATAGAACAACTATTAACCTAAACATCCCCCCCCCCCACAACACAGAATGGTATAGAACAACTATTAACCTAAACATCCCCCCCCCCACAACACAGATGGTATAGAACAACTATTAACCTAAACACCCCCCCCCCCAAACAAGAATGGATGAACAACTATTAACCAAACACCCCCCCCCCACAACACAGAATAGATAAACAACATTAACCTAAACACCCCCCCCCCCCCACAACACAAAAAAACAACTAACCTAAACATCCCCCCCCCCACACACAGAATTAAACAACTATTAACCAAACCCCCCCCCCCAACAAAAAAACCTAACCAAACACCCCCCCCCCACAACACAGAACTATAACAACACAAACCCAAACATCCCCCCTAAACACAAGAAACACTAAACCAAAATCCAACCCCTCACCAACACATTACCCCAACAACACTAAACTAAACACCCCCCCCCACAACACAAGGGATAGAACAACTATTAACCTAAACATCCCCCCCCCCACAACACAGAATGGTATAGAACAACTATAATTAACCAACATCCCCCCCCCCCACAACACAGAATGGTATAGAACAACTATTAACCTAAACATCCCCCCCCCCACAACACAGAATGGTATAGAACAACTATTAACCTAAACATCCCCCCCCCCACACACACAGAATGGTATAGAACAACTATTAACCTAAACATGCCCTCCCCCCCCCACAACACAGAATGGTATAGAACAACTATTAACCTAAACATCCCCCCCCACAACACAGAATGGTATAGAACAACTATTAACCTAAACATCCCCCCCCCCACAACACAGAACGGTATAGAACAACTATTAACCTAAACATCCCCCCCCCCACAACACAGAATGGTATAGAACAACTATTAACCTAAACATCCCCCCCCCCACAACACAGAATGGTATAGAACAACTATTAACCTAAACATCCCCCCCCCCCACAAACACAGAACGGTATAGAACAACTATTAACCTAAACATCCCCCCCCCCCACAACACAGAACGGTATAGAACAACTATTAACCTAAACATCCCCCCCCCCCACAACACAGAATGGTATAGAACAACTATTAACCTAAACATCACCCCCCACCCACAACACAGAATGGTATAGAACACTATTAACCTAAACATCCCCCCCCCCCAAAAAAAATTTTAAAAAAAAACCCCCCCCCCCCCCCAAAAAAAAAAATATTAACCCAAAATCCCCCCCCCCCCCCCCCCACAACACAAATTTAAAAAACTATTAACCTAAACCCCCCCCCCCCCCACAAAGGATGAAAACATAATAAACACCCCCCCCCCCACACAAAGGATGAAAACATTAACCAAACCCCCCCCCCCCCCAAAAAACCAAAAAAAAAAAAAAAAAAAAAAAAAAAAAAAAAAAAAAAAAAAAAAAAAAAAAAAAAAAAAAAAAAAAAAAAAAAAAAAAAAAAAAAAAAAAAAAAAAAAAAAAAAAAAAAAAAAAAAAAAAAAAAAAAAAAAAAAAAAAAAAAAAAAAAAAAAAAAAAAAAAAAAAAAAAAAAAAAAAAAAAAAAAAAAAAAAAAAAAAAAAAAAAAAAAAAAAAAAAAAAAAAAAAAAAAAAAAAAAAAAAAAAAAAAAAAAAAAAAAAAAAAAAAAAAAAAAAAAAAAAAAAAAAAAAAAAAAAAAAAAAAAAAAAAAAAAAAAAAAAAAAAAAAAAAAAAAAAAAAAAAAAAAAAAAAAAAAAAAAAAAAAAAAAAAAAAAAAAAAAAAAAAAAAAAAAAAAAAAAAAAAAAAAAAAAAAAAAAAAAAAAAAAAAAAAAAAAAAAAAAAAAAAAAAAAAAAAAAAAAAAAAAAAAAAAAAAAAAAAAAAAAAAAAAAAAAAAAAAAAAAAAAAAAAAAAAAAAAAAAAAAAAAAAACAACTATTAACCTAAACATCCCCCCCCCCCACAACACAGAACGGTATAGAACAACTATTAACCTAAACATCCCCCCCCCACAACACAGAACGGTATAGAACAACTATTAACCTAAACATCCCCCCCCCCCACAACACAGAACTGGTATAGAACAACTATTACCTAAACATCCCCCCCCCCACAACACAGAATGGTATAGAACAACTATTAACCTAAACATCCCCCCCCCCCCACAACACAGAATGGTATAGAACAACTATTAACCTAAACATCCCCCCCCCCACAACACAGAATGGTATAGAACAACTATTAAACCTAAACATCCCCCCCCCCCACAACACAGAATGGTATAGAACAACTATTAACCTAAACATCCCCCCCCCCCCCACAACACAGAATGGTATAGAACAACTATTAACCTAAACATCCCCCCCCCCACAACACAGAATGGTATAGAACAACTATTAACCTAAACATCCCCCCCCCCACAACACAGAATGGTATAGAACACTATTAACCTAAACATCCCCCCCCCCACAACACAGAACGGTATAGAACAACTATTAACCTAAACATCCCCCCCCCCACAACACAGAATGGTATAGAACAACTATTAACCTAAACATCCCCCCCCCACAACACAGAATGGTATAGAACAACTATTAACCTAAACATCCCCCCCCCCCACAACACAGAATGGTATAGAACAACTATTAACCTAAACATCCCCCCCCCACAACACAGAATGGTATAGAACAACTATTAACCTAAACATCCCCCCCCCCCACAACACAGAACTGGTATAGAACAACTATTAACCTAAACATCCCCCCCCCCCACAACACAGAATGGTATAGGAACAACTATTAACCTAAACATCCCCCCCCCCCACAACACAGAATGGTATAGAACAACTATTAACCTAAACATCCCCCCCCCCCCCACAACACAGAATGGTATAGAACAACTATTAACCTAAACATCCCCCCCCCCCACAACACAGAATGGTATAGAACAACTATTAACCTAAACATCCCCCCCCCCACAACACAGAATGGTATAGAACAACTATTAACCTAAACATCCCCCCCCCCCACAACACAGAATGGTATAGAACAACTATTAACCTAAACATCCCCCCCCCCCACAACACAGAATGGTATAGAACAACTATTAACCTAAACATCCCCCCCCCACAACACAGAATGGTATAGAACAACTATTAACCTAAACATCCCCCCCCCCACAACACAGAATGGTATAGAACAACTATTAACCTAAACATCCCCCCCCCACAACACAGAATGGTATAGAACAACTATTAACCTAAACATCCCCCCCCCCACAACACAGAATGGTATAGAACAACTATTAACCTAAACATCCCCCCCCCCACAACACAGAATGGTATAGAACAACTATTAACCTAAACATCCCCCCCCCCCACAACACAGAATGGTATAGAACAACTATTAACCTAAACATCCCCCCCCCCACAACACAGAATGGTATAGAACAACTATTAACCTAAACATCCCCCCCCACAACACAGAATGGTATAGAACAACTATTAACCTAAACATCCCCCCCCCCACAACACAGAATGGTATAGAACAACTATTAACCTAAACATCCCCCCCCCCCACAACACAGAATGGTATAGAACAACTATTAACCTAAACATCCCCCCCCCCCACAACACAGAATGGTATAGAACAACTATTAACCTAAACATCCCTCCCCCCACAACACAGAACGGTATAGAACAACTATTAACCTAAACATCCCCCCCCCCACAACACAGAATGGTATAGAACAACTATTAACCTAAACATCCCCCCCCCCCACAACACAGAATGGTATAGAACAACTATTAACCTAAACATCCCCCCCCCCCACAACACAGAATGGTATAGAACAACTATTAACCTAAACATCCCCCCCCCCACAACACAGAATGGTATAGAACAACTATTAACCTAAACATCCCCCCCCCCACAACACAGAATGGTATAGAACAACTATTAACCTAAACATCCCCCCCCCCACAACACAGAATGGTATAGAACAACTATTAACCTAAACATCCCCCCCCCCACAACACAGAATGGTATAGAACAACTATTAACCTAAACATCCCCCCCCCCCCACAACACAGAATGGTATAGAACAACTATTAACCTAAACATCCCCCCCCCACAACACAGAATCGGTATAGAACAACTATTAACCTAAGACATCCCCCCCCCCACAACACAGAATGGTATAGAACAACTATTAACCTAAACATCCCCCCCCCACAACACAGAATGGTATAGAACAACTATTAACCTAAACATCCCCCCCCCCACAACACAGAATGGTATAGAACAACTATTAACCTAAACATCCCCCCCCCCACAACACAGAATGGTATAGAACAACTATTAACCTAAACATCCCCCCCCCCCCCACAACACAGAACGGTATAGAACAACTATTAACCTAAACATCCCCCCCCCCCCACAACACAGAATGGTATAGAACAACTATTAACCTAAACATCCCCCCCCCCACAACACAGAATGGTATAGAACAACTATTAACCTAAACATCCCCCCCCACAAAAAGAAAAAACAACTTTTAACCAAAATCCCCCCCCCCCCAAAAAAATAAAAAAATTAATAAAAAACCCCCCCCCCCAAAAAAAAAAAAAATTTTTAACTTCCCCCCCCCCCCCCCAAAAAAAAAGGTTTAAAATTTCCAAACCCCCCCCCCCCAAAAAAAAGATAAAAAAAACCCAAACCCCCCCCCCCCCACAAAAAGAAAAATATTAACCAAACACCCCCCCCCAAAAAGGATGAAAAAACTAAAACCCCCCCCCCCCCCCAAAAAGAAAATTTAAAAAAATCCCCCCCCCCCCCCAAAGGGGGGAAAAAACATTAATAAACACCCCCCCCCAAAAAAACAAAATTAAAAACATTCCCCCCCCCCCCCCACAAAAAGAAAGGAAAAAACTTTTCCAAACTCCCCCCCCCCCCCAAAAAAGAAGGAAAAAACTTAACCAAAACCCCCCCCCCCAAACAAGAAAGGGGAAAAAACTTTTAACAAAAAACCCCCCCCCCCAAAAAAAAAAAAAAAACCTAAAACCCCCCCCCCAAAAACCAAAAAAAAATAACCAAAAACCCCCCCCCCCCCCCAAAAAAACCAAACCAAAATCCCCCCCCCCCCCGGTAAAAAATTTCCAAAAAACCCCCCCCCCAAAAGAAAGGAAAAAATTTACCAAAATCCCCCCCCCCACAACACAGAAGGGAAAAAAATTTTTCCAAACCCCCCCCCCCCACAAAAAAAAAAAAAAAAAAAAAAAAAAAAAAAAAAAAAAAAAAAAAAAAAAAAAAAAAAAAAAAAAAAAAAAAAAAAAAAAAAAAAAAAAAAAAAAAAAAAAAAAAAAAAAAAAAAAAAAAAAAAAAAAAAAAAAAAAAAAAAAAAAAAAAAAAAAAAAAAAAAAAAAAAAAAAAAAAAAAAAAAAAAAAAAAAAAAAAAAAAAAAAAAAAAAAAAAAAAAAAAAAAAAAAAAAAAAAAAAAAAAAAAAAAAAAAAAAAAAAAAAAAAAAAAAAAAAAAAAAAAAAAAAAAAAAAAAAAAAAAAAAAAAAAAAAAAAAAAAAAAAAAAAAAAAAAAAAAAAAAAAAAAAAAAAAAAAAAAAAAAAATGGTATAGAAAAACTATTAACCTAACATCCCCCCCCCCCCCAAAACAGAATGGTATAGAACAAATATTAAACCCAAAAATCCCCCCCCCCAACACAGAAGGTATAGAACAACTATTAACCTAAAAATCCCCCCCCCCACAACACAGAAGGTATAGAACAACTATTAAACCCAAACATCCCCCCCCCCCCCCCCAAAAACAGAAAGGGTTTGAACAACTATTAACCCAAACATCCCCCCCCCCCACAACACAGAAGGTATAGAACAACTATTAACCTAAACATCCCCCCCCCCCCCCCCAACCAGAATGGTATAGAAAAACTATTAACCTAAAAATCCCCCCCCCCCCCAAAACAGAATGGTATAGAACAACTATTAACCTAAACATCCCCCCCCCCCCCAACACAGAAGGGATAGAACAAATATTAACCTAAACATCCCCCCCCCACAACACAGAATGGTATAGAACAACTATTAACCTAAAAAATCCCCCCCCCCCCAAAACAGAAGGTATAGAAAAACTATTAACCTAAAAATCCCCCCCCCCCCAACACGAATGGTATAGAAAAACTATTAACCTAAACATCCCCCCCCCCCCCAACACAGAAGGGATAGAACAACTATTAACCTAAACATCCCCCCCCCCACAAACAGAATGGGATAGAACAAATATTAACCTAAACATCCCCCCCCCCCAAAACAAAGGTATAGAACAACTATTTAAAAAAAACCTTTAAAAAAATTCCCCCCCCCCCCCCAACACAGAAGGTATAGAACAACTATTAAACCCAAACATCCCCCCCCCCCCCCAAAACAGAACGGGATAGAACAACTTTAACCTAAACATCCCCCCCCCCCCCACAACACAGAATGGTATAGAAAAACTATTAACCTAAAAATCCCCCCCCCCCACACAGAATGGTATAGAAAAACTATTAACCTAAACATCCCCCCCCCCCCCCAAAACAGAAGGTATAGAACAACTATTAACCTAAACATCCCCCCCCACAACACAGAATGGTATAGAACAACTATTAACCTAAACATCCCCCCCCCCCACAACACAGAATGGTATAGAACAACTATTACCTAAACATCCCCCCCCCCCACAACACAGAATGGTATAGAACAACTATTAACCTAAACATCCCCCCCCCCACAACACAGAATGGTATAGAACAACTATTAACCTAAACATCCCCCCCCCACAACACAGAATGGTATAGAACAACTATTAACCTAAACATCCCCCCCCCCACAACACAGAATGGTATAGAACAACTATTAACCTAAACATCCCCCCCCCCCACAACACAGAATGGTATAGAACAACTATTAACCTAAACATCCCCCCCCCCCCACAACACAGAAATGGTATAGAACAACTATTAACCTAAACATCCCCCCCCCCACAACACAGAATGGTATAGAACAACTATTAACCTAAACATCCCCCCCCCCACAACACAGAATGGTATAGAACAACTATTAACCTAAACATCCCCCCCCCCCACAACACAGAATGGTATAGAACAACTATTACCTAAACATCCCCCCCCCCCCCCAAAACAGAATGGTATAGAAAAAAAAAATCCCCCCCCCCCCCCCCAAAAAAAAAAAAAACAAAATTTCCCCCCCCCCCCCAAAAGAATGGTATAGAACAACTATTAACCTAAACCCCCCCCCCCAAACAGAAGGTTTGAACAACTATTAACCTAAAAATCCCCCCCCCCCCCCCAAAACAAAGGTTAAAAAAAA